>PVJD01010302.1:0-54829 GCA_004026545.1 Mormoops blainvillei
TAAATATGTACTAGGAACAAAAGAAAGTTGCCTAAAGAATTAAAAGGAATTATGAGAATAATACATCATCTAATAGAAAATATAAAGAATAGAAATTATGAGAAAAGATATGCAAATTTTACAGTAACAATCAAAATTATTTAAAAAGAACACCAGGAATTCTATATCTAAAAATGTTATATTTCAAAAATGAAAAAATTAAGATATTTCCAGAAAAACAAAAACATAAAATTGTCGATAGGAGAACTGCCTGATAAGTAATATTAAAGGAAATATTTCAGACTGAAATGAAAAGACACTAGGTAGTGAAAGAAATTCACATAAATAAACAAAAATTACCACTACAGGTAACTGCATAGGTAAATATGAATTACTATATATATGTATTTTTGTAACAATTTTTTCTGCTATTTGATATAAATTACATATATATCTAGCAAAAGTTATAAATCTGTTTTAATAACATAAAATATAAAATTGTAAAATAGACTCACTTCAGCTCTAAGGATACTCAAAAACTTAAAGTAGAGATGGGAAAAGATTAATCATACAAGTAGAAACCAAAATAGAACGGGATGAGACAAAACAGATTTTAAGCCAAAAATGGTAATAAGAGATAAAAATGGTCATTATATAATGATTAGGGGTCAATTCATCAAGAAGATATAACAACCATAGATGCATATGCACCCAACATTGGAATACCTAGATATGTTAAGTATTAAGAGACCTGAAGGTAGATATAGACAAAAATAAAATAACAGAAAAGAGACTTCAATACCACACATTCAGCAATGTATAGATCATCTCAACAGAAAATCAATAATGTAATGTTCAACTCATACCACACTTAAGGCTAAATGGACATTACATTAAAACTATTTAAGAGTTAGATTCTTAATTTTCATTTTCTTTAAAATTTCTCAGAAAATTTTATTAGTTTACATGAGAATAAGTCCAAATTTATGAAATGTTTGTCTGGTGTGCTCTTGTTTTTTTTCTTCTTCTTGTTATTTTTCATATAAATATGAAAAATTAAGTCTCTGAAAAGAAGAAGGATTTAGATAATAACAGAATGTACAGTATCACTTCATCTATGAAAATGTGAGATTAGTGAACACATTTCACATGACTTCTGGTTGTTTGAAGTTTTGTTGGCATAGTCAGATGAATTATAAAAGAAATCTTTACAGATTTTATTTAGATTTAATACTTTTCTGTGATTGTAAAGAATCATTTTCCAAAAAGTACCTATGAGCAAAGCAAGGAATTTATGAAATTTTGACATATCTGCTACATGGACAGGTTGTCTGAATCATTCATTAAAAAAAGGATTTTGACAAAGTTTATATACTTTCCAGAGTGCTGCTTATACTCAAGATACCATGTGCTTCTATTTATTCAAAAGTTTTTTTGAACAGTACATTTATATATAAATAACACAGATGGCTCATTATGTTTCTATTTTGTGCACTTTGGGAACTTCCAAGTCTTCTTTTTTTTAATATGCTCTGACCTCATTTGCTGTATAGAAGAATCTGCTCTAAATCTCTGACACAAGCTTTTTCCAAGGCAATGCATGGCCACAATATTTTGATTATTCACTATATATAGTATCGACACTAGTCAGTGACAGTGTTGAGAGACAGCAATCTGAGACACATTATCACAATTTTCTTTGGGTTAATGCGTACATAAAACTATGGCTTAGTTTGGTGCTTCCTTGAATATTAATACAGCCCAAATGTTCATTTCAAGTACACTGTGCAACATTACTGCTTCTTATTGTGTGATCTATTGAATAAAAATGTGTATTAAGTCAGTAGCCTGGGTAACATTGTCTTTGCCATCATGAAAGATATTTAGTCCTAGTAATTTAGCTTTATATTTTTGAAGGGAGGGAGTAAAAGTTTGTATTTTTCATGTGTAAGATGTATAACTCATAAAACATTTACTCCCAAATCACCTTCCAGTGCTTGTTCTGACAGCATATATACTAAAATTGGAATGATACAGAGAAGATTAGCATGGCCCTTGCACAAGGATGACACCCAAAGTACCCTCGAGATGCTCAATAAATATTAATTTCTTGGTTCATAGCAAAAACCTTTCTTGAGTTGTCTGTCCAGACCTCATTGACATTTTCAGGGAACTATCAGTTATATTTGTCTATACACTTTTGTAGTACAGTAAGGCTAAATGTGAAAAAGGCAGAATAGATTTCGATGTTCCAGGATTAGTGAGATAATTTCATAGGGAAGCAATTCTTGAATTGCTGGTTTCAAAAAGTTTGACATTTTCCTATAGTGCATCATTTGTTCCCATTACCTTGAACACAGGCTGAAAAAAGCACAATATGACTTTCTGGTTCTTCTACTCTGCCTATTTAACTGGGAGGAAGAAAAAGGAATTAATAATATTTCTTACTACTCAGACGATAGAGGAGGTCAGAGTCAGAACTGTAGTGGTTTAATATCCATAACCTAAAATCAGGTAGTTACCTACATGTGTTCATGGTAATTGGTTGGTCGAATGTCTGACTACTCTTACAAACATGGTGAGAGCTTTTTTCCCAAGGCTTAGTAATGTGGTTATATATTCTTATTGTGTCATTGTATGTTTTATTTTTTGAAATAGAAGTATATTTTCAAATTTCATTACTAAACATAAAGGGAATTAACTGAATGCAATATTACAGTATTTAGGTATATACACAAGAGATTAGAAGATTGAATGCAAATATGTATCAACTCTTCAGCTCCCTCAGTTACTAAAATCTAGTTATTCAGGAATCGCATTAGAGGTATAGATTACTTTGGGTCTTCTACAGAATAAATGTGCATAAAATATATCAAACTTCAAGAGGAAAACTCTGTCATATACTAGCCAGTTCACCTGTTTAATGAAATCACTGGAGAACTGTGAGCATAAGATTTAAATTGTAAGTGAATAAATACTGTCCCTGGTTTAGCAGTTGTGCAAAAGCATGACTGTATCCAGCAATTCATTTACTCTCAATGAAGCTTTTAATAATAAAAGGCTGTCCCTATAACTAGCAAAATCTGACCTTTAAATATATAATATCTTTTAAAATCATTTTCTCTTGTATTTTCATCTCGGTGTTCATTTTTGGCAAATAAAGTACTTTCTTAATTTTGAAAACCACATATAAATTTCCTGGAAAATAATCACAAAAATTTAAAGTAGATATGTAAAATTGATTTCAGTTTAAACCAACCAAAAGAGATATGTACCATACTCATTAAAGATCTTGTTTGTTGGATTTATTATCTTTTCCTCCAAGCTCATTAAGAAAGAGTCCAGCAAAGGGCTAAGGTGTCAATTAATTTTAATGGGCATGACCGAGATTTAATAAAGTATGTGTTTTAATTGCCTGAGATTAAGCTAAATCATAGCCTTAGTTCGTTATTGATATAAATTAGATTTTGATCAAGAGTTACAAAATGATTTTCTAAGAGAAATGGATAAAGCTGATAACTTAGGCAAAAGAGCATTGGTTTGTTTAGATAAAATATTTATTAACATAAACTTCAAAAGTAAATAAAGAAAACTGGCCACTAAGTAATCATTACAGAATAAGATTTTGAATTCAAATGTTGATCCAGATATAACAGGTGTTGGTTACCAAAGACCATCTTTCATCACATTGTTTGTGACTATATAGGTAAACCATCTGAGGTTCTCAATATCTGTGTCATATATGGCATTATATAAAAGCTGTCCAAAATGCCATTCTTGTAGCCTTCAATCATTAAACCAACTAGTCAAATATTTTGGAGGGACAAAGGTGTTTCATTTTCAAAATGACATTAGGTAAGTATTTTATT
Organism: Mormoops blainvillei; assembly: GCA_004026545.1. Taxonomy (NCBI): domain Eukaryota; kingdom Metazoa; phylum Chordata; class Mammalia; order Chiroptera; family Mormoopidae; genus Mormoops; species Mormoops blainvillei. Next base: position 3,849 of record PVJD01010302.1, read on the forward strand.
TTGAGAGGTTTTCCCTTGGTTCAAGTAGTATTGGCCAGTTACCAATAAGATGAATGCTCTGTTGAATAGATTCCTCCTCAGCGCTATTAGCTAAGCAAAGCTGCCTAAGCATTTTAGATGTTTTGGAAAGTTCGACCCCCATGAATGGTAGAAAAAAAACAACCTACTTAGAGGATTCCAAGTACATTATCAGTAGATTAGCATATTAACTTCATATAATTACAGTGAAAGGAAGAAGCCAATAAAGCAAGTTTTATTTTATTTAATCATTCATGAATTTTCACTACTAAAAATAAGTTATTTAAATTGTTCTTCAAGAAACCAATGTACTTAGCTCAGTTTAGAACACAGCAATAATGAAAGCAGTTTTGTGTATATATGCATTTGTGTACATGTGTGTTTGGGGTGTGATGGTGATTTTATGTGTCAAGTTGTCTGAGGTTTGGTGCCCAATTGTTTGTTTGGTCAAACACTTGTCTAAATATGAATGTGAAGTTATATATATGTGTGATAAAAATTTACAGTCAGTTGACTTTAAAGCAGATTACCCTCCATAATGTGCGTGCACCCCATTTAATCAGTTCAAGACCTTACAAGCAAAGGCTGAGGTTTCCTAACGAAGAAATTTTCTCTCAAGACTGCAGCATAGAAATCATACTTGAGTTTCTAGTCTGCTGGTCTGTCCTATGGATTTCAGACTCAAAACTATAACAGCAATTCTTACATAAATTTCCATCTTTCTGACCTTCTCTACAAATTTCAGACTTGCCATTCTCCAAAATTACATGATCATGTGATCCAGTTCCTTAAAAGAAATCATTCTCTCTTCATAGATACATAGATATACATATGGGAGGGCATAAAGACGACAAATTTATTTATAAAAAAATTTTGTATTTACTTTTACATGTTTAAACTTTAGTCACCTTCAGTATACTTCAGAGTATACTCTTCATTTGGTGTAATACACCTATCAAGACCTTTTTTCCAGACCTTAAAACAGTTTTTGAACTCATTGGCTTTGATACCTTTTAATGTTTCTGCCATTGTTTGTTTCAATGGCAAGACATTTCTCTTTGAGAAAGTTTTTCATCTGTGGAAACAAAATAAAGTCACTCAGGGTGAGTTTGGGTGAGTAGGGAGGGCAGGGCATGCCATTTTTTGGCCAAAAAATGCTAAACACTAAGCACAGTGTGGGTAGGTGCACTCATAAATCACCCATCATGAAATGGTCAAACATGTTGAGAGAGTCCTCAAAAAAAATTCAGTGAAGCTGGATACAGCCTCTCACAACAATGCCAGCTGGTACACTGATACAGACAGGTTCCTATAACACTTACCTAGCAGGGGAAACCTGTACTATAAGGGGCCCACCCTCCAGAAGATAATTCCATTTTTTGAGGATCCCCTTCATATAGATATTGGTTCTGTTTCTTGGGAGAACCCTTACTGACTAACTTTGTCCTAGACATATATCTCACATAGAAGGCATTTTATGCAATGGGAAGAGCATATGAGGATGGACCACATGATATAAACCTATAACCACTGAAAACTCTCAGTGATTTTGTTCTCCCTCCTGAGTACCTGGGATGGGGGAAGAAAGAGTGCAACAGAAAAACCAAAGGTTTTAAAAATAATGTCAAACTCCAAAGTAAATGAGATTTTTCTCATCATCATTCATTATCTCAAGAAAGGCACAAAACTCAACTTTGTGACCAATAAGTAGTCTACTAAATGAGGCTGTTAAGTTTGGTAAATATCAAGCATGCCTATACCTGACACACACTATTAAGAAAACTTCCACTTTGGGTTTTTTCAACTAAGTATTATGACTTCCATGATGCCTGAGACTTAATCTGAATTTACATCCATATCCAACTTGCCTTGGAAAACAAACAAGTACAAAGATTAATTAGGTCTTGGGCACTTTATATTCTGGGTCTCTGACTTTTCCAGCTAGTGGCATAGTTAGAGCAGTGAGATTGAGTTATCTTGTACTAACTGACAATGTCAAATGTATGTGTCTCTATGTTTGTGTGTGGTGTTTGTTGGTTCTCAGGTTGAGCTTGGTAATAGCTGAAGAATCAACATGGCTAGTTGGAAATTATGTATGAAATTTAAAAATCTCTCCCCACTGCAGTCAGAGAAAGCAGAGTAGAGAGGAAATGCTGTGCAAAGTTGATCTGCAGTTTAGTTCATGAATATCACGATATGCTGCCAAGTCTGGGGAATACTGAAAACCACCAAATTTGGGAGTATTAAACTTTTATTTATTGCATTTTGGTCTTTCTTATTGCTGTTTGACTTTTTTCTTAAACTTATTTAGATGCTTTAATTGTGGAAATTAAAAACAATAATAAATAGTGATACTTAAATCTCTAGAGAGAAGATGGGAAATAAAGTACTTGGGATCTTTGCGAGGTGGAAGTCATTTAATTTCAGAGAGGTTTTCCTCACTATGTTCTCCCCAGGTAGCCTGCATATTATATGTCTACTGGTTCCTATACCTCCAATTGTCTTCCTACTTTCCATTCACTTGTGGTTTTGTGTGTGATTAATGCTAATGTAGAATGTGTGAACTTGTTACTTGTTGATTCAGTAAATTTAGTGAAATGAGCAGCTAGTTTTTGGAAAAAAGAAGAGATACAACTAGTCATTTTGTTGAATCACTAGTCTCCTTAGTCTAAAGTTGGCCCAGTATATTTTTGAGAGAGTTTACTTTGTGATACCTCAGAACATGATAGTGGTTAAGAGTTCCAAACTGGAGTCAGATCACCAGGGTTTGAATTATGGTTCCAATCTTTGCTAATATGTCTTTGGCAAAATCATTTATTCTCTTTGTGCTTCCCCACCTCCCCCCATAAAATCATCATATTCTAGTACTTATACACTTATTGTAAAAATTACTATTTTGAAGGATAAATGATATGATCAATGTAACACTGTTAGAGAATGCCTGACACATAAAGAGAGCTGAGTCATACATGGATTTCTCTTTTTTCCCCCCAGTTTTTTGACGTATAATTGAAGAATAAAATTGTGTTGTATTTAATGTGTGTATATGATGATTGAATATATGTATACAGTATAAAATGATTACTACAGTGAAATTAATCAACACATCCATCACCTCACAGTTATCCTTTTTTGGTGTGGTAATCCTTCAGATCTACTCTCAGCAAATTTCATGTATACATTACAATGTTAACTATAACTCCATGTTGTACATTACATCCTCAGAACTTATGTATAACTGAAGGTTTGTACTCTTGACAAAATATCCTCATTTCCCTACATCCCATCCCTTGGTAACCACCATTCCCTTCTCTTCTCATGAGTTCAACTTTTTTTCTTATTAATTTTCTTATTATCCTCTTCTAACGTAGTCTTGGGAAATATCAACTGTAGCAAAGAATATAAGCACAGAAAAAGAGAGTGTTCCATGGAATTCTGTTCCTACTTTTAACCTCCATATTGTTACAATAGGTGTATTTGTCAAAGATTAATTACATTTGATATTTTATTATTTTCTGAATTATAGAAAATACTATTATGATTTTAATTTTGTAAATGGTGGTTATATTTACCCTTTTTGTGACTTTTTGAATATAATAATGTTGCTTTGAAAGCATATGAGAGAAGCTGAGATTGGTTATGTGTGAAATCTATAAAAATTGAAAATATTATCATACCATGTACAAACATATTGTTTCAACAAATCCCTGGACTTTAAGGTTAAGGGGCACCCTTTGGAAAACTCAGTAGTCTGATATTTTTTATAGCAAGAATTAAACACATAAAACTTATTATCTGAAGATTACCAACAGGATAAAAACACATATTTATTATAGGATTTTTAGTGAATGTATAGATTTTAAAGGCAATGACATCTTAAGGAAAACTATAATGAAATCAGAACATATGCTCTACCACAACATGGGTAGCTAGAGCATGTAGTTTGCAATCTCCATGAATGATGGTGAAGATCCAATATGTCCATATTAATATAGGATAGAAATATAACTAAAATTTTCCTCAATTTTCCTTTTCATTTTTCCTTAAAATGAAAGTAACTTTTCCCATGTATTAAAAGTCATCTTCAGAAATAATATAATTGCTTTAAAATTGTATCATATAGCTATCATAATTTAAATAGCTATTGCTCATACAGATTGTGTATAATTTAACCACTATAAATAAGGCTTATATCAATATATTTGTTTAAGATTTTTAATACATTTTTGGATCAGTTTCCTTAGGATATATTCCTAGAAACATTACTGGGAGATGGATATACGTTTTGAATTCCTAAAAGGTCATATTTCACAAGCAGTCATTGCTCTCTCCATGCTCTCACGACCACCAACATTGAATTTTATCTTTTTAAACTCCATAAAAAAATGAATCAGATTTAAGACCCAAAGTTTTTCTGTGACATTGGACTTGTCCAATTCTAAGAGTTTAAGATCAAATAGTACAATTATCAGAAATCATTAGAAAATGGTATGTAAGTTAGGACTCTTTGTTACAGTTAACCCACTTGAGTTAGCTTGCAGGAAAGATGCAATTTATTGTAAATAAATAGCAATTTTTAAGGAACCCAATGACAAACGGAAAATAGAAAGGAACTAAAACCAAGGATATTTTCAGGACCTTTAAAATTTTATTTTATTTCATTGTCTTTCTCCTCAGAATAACATTTATTTGCTTCTCCAGCTCACATGAGCGAATATATATGTTAAAGGTACAAAAACTCAAAGAGAAACTCATATAATTCTTTCAGTTGCAGTTACAAATTTCTGGAGAAAGGCTTAAGATTAGTTCAGATCAGTTTGCATCAGATACCCATCTATCATCTTGCCAATCTAAAAACATTGCTGAAGTATGGAATGTTCTAATAAACTTATCATACAGCCAAATGATCCAATAAGATTCCAATGTTAATTATTTAATGATGGGTCTATAATAGATTTAGGTGTATCAGTTATTCTCAGATACTGTCCATATTTTCAAAATATAACATTTATTCTTCAACAATGATTAAGTGAGATCCTGTCATGAGTTTAAAATTTCTATACCTGGAGATTCTTTTCCCAGTTCTCTTGAGAGTGAGTGAATAGATGATAACTTCTGGAAACTATGTATTCAAGCATCACTTTGTATCTATCTTTTGAGTTTCAACCTTTGAATTTTATAATGAAACCATATGAAGTTACAGTTTTTAAGTAATTCATACAAAATTTTGTAAAAATTAAATAAGGCATAGTTATACCTTTTGTAGTAGATATGGAAATAATCTTCTTAAAATTTTTATATGAAAAGAGTTTCTTTCTCTCCCTCTCTCACCCCACTCGCTTCTCTCTCCATGTTCCACATCTAAAACATGATTTTATTGAATAGGAAACCAAGATGGAAAATGTCAAATGACTTCCTTTAAATAGCACATATATCTAGAAGCAATATCAGGACTAGAACTTGGCCGCTTAATGTTAAGCCACTGTTTTTTCCCCATGTATCATATAATTTATATTTTATATCTCTTAGTAAGAGAAAGTCTTATTTGGATATCAAACCCTTATAATAACTCACTTCTTAGTAATTAATAAAAGCACATTTGCTAAATGGTTATAACACGTATTACAAATGGGGTCCAATTTTTAAAAAGTCTCAGATTAGAAAATATACATACCGAATGATGGGATTCTTAGGTATTTTTCTCCATTAGGCTCCCAGAACACTGGTAGTCATGCGGTTAGCCTTCAGCATGAACACAAAGAGACTTCTCTGAGAAATATGACCAGTTCAAGAAGAAAGATCTAAAGAGAATAATCTCAAGGAATTACCAGTCATATGAGGAAAACCTCTATAGAAAAATAGAGATCAAAAAACAATAGAAAAATTTCCCTGGTTGGGGTGGTTCAGTGGATTGCATGCCAGTCTGTGAAGCAAAAGGTTGCTGGTTCTATTCCCAGTCAGGGCACATGCCTGGGCTACAGGCCAGGTCCCAGGTTGGGGGTTTGTGAGAGGCAACCAATTGATGTATCTCTCGCACATCAATGTTTCTTTCCCTCTCTTTGTCCCTCTCTTCCTTTATCTCTGAAAATAAATAAAATCTTTAAGAAAACAATAGAAACACAAAAGAAATTTTAAGGAAAGTGTGTCTTAAGTTGGATTTTCCAGAAACAGAGTTTGAAATAGAATTCTTCTGAAAGTGACTTCTGTGGTGGTCCTTGAGGAGAGTTTGTGTTACTCTGCCTCAACCACTGTTTAGGACAGGGAAGAAAGTAAGCAAGCTTTTGGACTCAGCTGGAGATTAGCTAATGCTTAGCCCAACAGGGAGCAATGAATCATAATTATACCATAAAGTTTGTCTTACTTAGGGAAAAGGTGACAGGCTTTTTGTATCCATGTCATTAGTTAATCATTGGAAACTGGCTGGCTACTTGGAAAAGGGGTTAAATTTATGGGCAAGGCCCTTCTATTTCAACTGAGTACAATTCTCTGGAACTGGGAGAGTTATGGGCCCTGGGAAGCATTCATCCCAACATCTGGAGAAGGCCTGCACAAGCCAAGTGAAGCTTTGGTGGGAAAACAACAGAATCTCCTATATAGAAAGTTTGAAAGGAGAAAGAAAAAACCCTCAAGAATAATCATCACATCATCAGAAATAAAAGAAAAAATATAATATCCATGCAACCAGAACAAAAAAATTGTTCATGGAAATTAAAAAGATGGTAGTAGAAATAAAAAGCTCAGTTTGAAGTTTAGACATTCAAATTGAGGAATTCTTTCAGAAAGTGGAACACATTGATAAAGAAATGGAAAATAGGAGTAAAAGAAAGTGAAAAACAAGTTTAAGAATCCTTACATCTGCATTATAGTTCTAACAAAGACAATAGGAACAATGGAGAACAAGACATCATGAAATTCATCAATGATTCAAGAAAATTATCTAAGATAGTAATATTAGTTAACTTTTATATACCACTTACTATGTACCTGATACAGTGATCTAAGATACACTTTAACTCATTTAATAATAGTAGCAATATTTTAGCTAAGTACCATTTTTATCATCTCCATAAGAATATGAAAGACAGGGAAATAAAGCACAAAGATATTGCTCTTTTCCCAGAGTCAAACAGTGATTAAGTGGTAGAGTCAGTATTGAAATCCAGGCAGTCTAATTCCAGAGTCTATGGTCCTGACCAGATACCATACTAATAATCAACTAAGAACATAAATTTCCTGACTGAATCTTCACTGAGCATCTAGTACAAGGCATGGATATATTCTCGCTCCATGTTCATAATTGTTTGCATTTAGAAGACTAACCGTTAAGAAATTTTTTTTAGTTTCCAGAAAAGAAACAAAATGTCCTGTAAGAGTTGGAGCAGCATCCCACAACTTAAGGTTTGAAGATTCAATTCCTGGTCAGGGCATATGCCCAGGTTTCAGGTTACATCCCCAGTCCAGGTGCCCATGATCACTGGTCCAGGTGCCTACGAGAGGCAACCAATAGATGCTTCTCTCTCACATTGATGTTTCTCACTGTCCCCTTCTCTCTCTCTAAAGACAATGGAAAAAAAAAAGTCCTCATATGAGGATAAAGTAAAATTAAACAGGCTTCAGAATGTCATATATCTTTACAAATAAAAACAACCCTGCAGAGTTTAATGCAACTGACTTCCATTACCACTGACTTTCATTACTGAGCAGTGTCTTCAAAAATTTAAAGTAAAATGATTTTCAATCCATAAACCTAGAGCCAAGCAAACAAAAAGTAAGCATTAGGGTAGCCTGAAGAAATTTCCAGAAATGCATATTCAGGGAATATTTACATACTCTGAACTCTTTCTCAAGAACATACTAAAATATGAGTTCCTAAAGTTGAGAGTTAAACAAGACATGAAGGATTACAGAAATGAGTTGTTATAGAATAAGTAGTAAAAAGGCTCTCCAAGATGGTACTGAAAATACATACTAGGAAGGAACTCAGCAGGTCTAAAAGGCAAGTAATCTAGATTGGAGGAGGATGATTCAAGAGAAGAGCATATTAAAGATGGTCATCAACTTGCACTTTGTCATTGTGCAGTCAGTTTAGGTTATTCATATATTTACTTAATTTTAGTCACCTTTTATTGCAAAACATATAGAAAATTATATATATATATATATATATATATATATATATATATATATATACTGCTCTTTCACCTGATGGAATTAATGACAAATACATGCCATAAAACAAAACAAAACACAAACAAATGAGTTTTAGAGAATAGAAAGACTTGGTACTCAGGAATCAGGAAATAAGACTCAAGAAAAAGGCAAAAGTCAGTCCAAGGATGACAGTTGTATAGCAAGCCTAGAAAACAACCAATGTGGACAAAAGTGTAGATTTCCAGGAGGGATAAGCACAAAAATAAAAATAGAGAAATGATAAATAATTAAATTATAGTATAAACTATGGAAATCATGTTGAGATGCTATTGGAAGGAATAAAAGGATTAGCAATGAGTATAAAGAAAACCAAGCAAATGAAAAGCACAAAGCAGCTACTGAGCCTCCAGAAAAGAAAAAAGGAAACATGACCAGAGTAAACTATAAAGCATTATCTACTATAAAAGGCAGTTAAGAGGTTAAGAACCTGAATAGATGTTTATTCATAAAAGGAAGTATCACTCATGCCTGTCAGGATGGCTATTATAAAAAAAAAACACAAACCCTAAAACCAAAACAAACAAACAAAAAACAAATGTTGGTGAGGATGTGTAGAAATTGGAAATCATGTACACTATTTGTGGGAATGAAAAATGGAGCACCCACAATGGAAAACAGTATGGAGGGTCTTCGGAAAATTAAAAATTGAACTACCAAATGATCCTGCAATCCTATTTCTGGGTATTTAACCAAAACAATTGAAATCAGAATCTCAAAGTGATATTAGTATATCTGTGTTCCTTGCAGTACTACTTACAATAACCAAGATATGGAAACAATCTAATATCAATCAACATATGAATGGATAAAGGAAATTGTGGTATATACATGAAATGCAGTGCTTGCTATTCAACCTCTAAAAAAAGAAGATGATTCTGCAATATGCTATGAGATGGATGAAAATTGAGGACAATATGCTAAGTGTAATAATCCAGTCAAAGAAAGACAATTACTGCATGATTCCACTTATATGAGGTATCTTAAATAGTCAAATGTATAAAACCAAGGAGTGGAATGGTGATTTCCAGGGACTGCAGGGAATGGGAAACAGAGAGTTATAAATGGGGCATAACGTTTCAGTCATATAACATGAATTAGCTCTGGAAACCTGTTGTATAACATTGTACCTATAGTCAGTAATAATGTGTTGTACACTTAAAAATTTGTTAGATGGGTAGATCTCATGTTAAGTTTTCTTACCATGATAAAATAAAATGAAAATGAAAAAGTGCATATTGCTTTACATAGAAGGTGACTAAAATATTATTTAAATGTTACACTAAATATTTTAAATAAAATAATTCTTTTTTTAAAGAAAATTATCTTTCCTAATATATCTGTTCTGTAAATCCGAATTTTCTTGTATTGTTTTGCTTAGAGAAAAACTTACCTACAGTTGTAGATTACTTTGATGTTTACCTCCTTCCCTAGGTAGAAGTATAGAAATATTGGAAAGGAGAGTCTATAATAAGAATGTGTATAGAAGTTATGTTCGGACAGTTTATAAAGTAAGAGTATTTATTATTATTATTATTATTATTATTTTTGCAATGGGATAAATTAATATGCATTTAGTATCAAACAAAGCCTACAGAATTTTAAAATAGAATTAACAAATTCAGTTGGGAAAAGTAGGATGATAATTCACTCTTGGAAAACCCGTTCCCTTATTTTAGAACCATAATATCTTTCCAATATAATTTTAGATATTTGCACGAATTGTATCTGAAGATGAACTCATAAGATTTAGAAAATGAAAATAAGGAAACAGCTGCAATCTTTCAATATGATACGTTTTGAACATAAGAAGATGAAAATGACATCCTTGACCTTAAAATGCAATGGTCCTTTTTATAGATCACTCTGTTTGTGTTAGGATGTCAGTCAAGTACTTCATGAATATACTTCAGCAGCTGTGAAATTTGATAAAATTTAATGTAGCCTCACTTCCATAAACCTGAATGAATTTAGATGGACAACTACCTGTGAAATTATTATTTTACTTGTTAATTGTTCATGGTCTTTATATGAAGGGAAATGACTTTTACTTTGTTCTAAAAGCTGATAGATATATTAACTTCATGGCAATTTTACATTTACATCTTTGCAACACATTATCTGATAAGATTATTATTATTGATAAGAAATATATTTTTGCTTCAGTAAGGTACTCTTACCTTTGTGTATATACACACACACAAACACTTCTGAAAATCCATTACTTAAAGAGAAGCTTTATGTAAAATGGTACTAAAAATGTTCATGTAATGAGTGGGCATATTATAGAAATTAATGGACAATTGTAACTTATGAGATACTAAGATTTGATAAAAAGAATAACATTGGTATTATTTACTATTAAAAGCTATCAAGGGTAAGTTACAAGATAATAGCTAATGATGAATACAGAACACTTGCTTTATCTCAGAGGGTGTAAACATATGTAATTACTCAGAGAAAGAAAGGAAATGCATTTTGCATCTTAAGTGCAATCTTGAAATGGTTGTGACCTCTTGTATCTAAGGCTTTTTTACTCCAGATTCTAAACCCATTATATTACACTAAAAGACTCTTGAACATTGTTGGGAGAAAGGACATCAAAGATATCAGGTGGAGTAATTAGCAAACATAAGTGGATCTTGGTATTTTATTCAATTAACTGTTCCTGTTCTTTAATTTATCTTCTATGCACTATGTGCTGTGTAGAAGACTTGATTCTCTCCATGTGAAACAATTAGAAAATGAGAATGTATATTAATGTTCTATCGCTGTATGACAAATTATCATAGATGTAGTGTCTATACTACCCAAATCAATCTATAGATTCAATGTAATTCCTACCAAGATTCCACTGATGTATTTCAAAGAAATAGACCAAATGTTTCAAAAATTTATATGGAACCACAAAAGATACTGCATAGCAACAGTGATCCTGAGAAAGAACATCAAAGTAGGATGAATCACACTATTTAATATCAAACTATACTATAAGGTCATAGTAATCAAAACAGCATGGTAATGGCATAAAAACAGGCACACAGATCAATGGCACAGAATAGAGAGCCCAGAAATGAACCCATACCTTTATAGTCAATTAATATTTTACAGAGGAAGCAAGCATGTACAATGGGCTAAAAATTGTTTATTCAATAAATGGTGTTGGGAAAATTGGACAGATAAATACAGAAAATTGAAACTATACCACCTTCTTACACCACACACAAGAATAAATTCAAAATAGATTAAAAACTTAAATGTTAGATCCCAAGCCATGAAAATCATGGTAGAAAGCATAGGCAACAAAATCTCAGACATTGCTTGTAGCAATTTTTTATCAGATATATATATATATATATATATGCGCAAGGGAAACAAAAGAAAAAATAAACAAATATGACTACATCAAACTAAAAAACAGTTTTTGCACAGCCAAGGAAATACCAACAAAATTAAAAGATAACCCACAGAATGAGAAAACATATTCACCAACACATTTGATAAGGGATTAACATCTAAAACTTATAAAGAGCTTACAAAATTCAACACCAAAACAAAACAAACAATCCAATTAAAAATGGGCAAAGGACCCGAATAGATACTTCTCCAAAGAGGGCATGCAGATGGCCCATAGACATGTGAAAAGATGCTCAATGTCACTAATCATCAGAGAAATGCAATTTAAAAACACAAAGAGATATCTCACACCTGTCAAAATGGCTATCATCAGCAACTCAAGAAACAGGTGCTGGTGAGGATGTAGAGAACTGGGAACCCTTTTTCACTCTTGGTGTGAATGCAGATTGATGCAGCCACTGTTGAAAGCAGTATAGAGATAGTTCCAAAAATTAAAAATGGATCTGCCTTCCAACTCAGCTATCCCACTTCTGGGAATATATCCAAAGGAACTGAAAACATTAATTTGAAAGAATATAAGCACCACTATGTTCTTTGCAGCATTATTTACAATCACCAAGATATGGAAGCAGCCCAAGTGTCCACCAGTAGATGAGTGGATAAAACAACTATGGGACATTTACTCAATGGAATATTAGTTCAACTGTAAAAAACAAGAAAATTTTACTCTATGCAATATGAATGGACCTGAAGAACATTATGCTATGTGAAATAAGCCAGTCAGAGAAAGACAAACACTATATGATTGCACTTATATGTGAACTCTAATGAACAAGGAAAATGGGGACAGACTGATAGATGGAGAGATGACAGCTTGTAGAGGGGCAGGACGTTAGGAGGTGGAGGGATTGTGCAAAAAGGAAAAAGGACTCATGGACATTGACAATAGTGTGGTAATTGCTTGAGGAGAGGGGACTAGGGGACTAAGTGGTAATGGAAAGAAACTACAATGAAGATTAAATTAAAAACAAAAAAGCAAAAACAAAAAATAAATCAACGTCTCTTTATTAGCTCTTAGTTCTATAGGATAAAATTCCAGGCAGGTTCAGCTAATGGTGTCAAAAGGCAAAAATCAAAATATTGGCCAGACTGGGCTCTTATATGGAGGCTCTGGGGAGAACCTGTTACCAAAAGCAATGGGTTCACCACTTGTTTTTGTTTTTATTTTTGTTTTGTTTTGTTTTAAATTCAAGAATCAGACATGGCTATGGTGAGGTAGTTTTATTTACTTTCAAAAGTAAAGGAGGCTGGAGAGTCACATCCAGAGTTCCGTCTCCCCAAAGGAATGTATAACCATTGCTTACATACACTACTTTGTTAATTATGTATTGATTTTTTCTTTGTAGTTGACTAAACTTACCCCTTGCGGTTCTGGTCAAGCTCATCCTATTGCAACATTGTTTACAAAATACTGCCCTACATTTTAACATTTAGCAGGAATAGCATTCATAAAATCTTCCCAGACCTTAAGACCCTTGTCCTATCTAATAAATCTACTTCAAAATCCATTTGGATTGTTGATTTCATCTCTTTTCAATTTTAACACTGAGGCTTAGATTTCTCTGCTGTTTTTCAGTGAGGACCCACTTCAGCTTCTAGAAGTCACCTATGTTCTTTGGTACATAGATCATTCCATTTTAAACCAACAGTTGTACATTAAATCCTATTCACACTTTAATTTTTCTTCTAAAACTAGTTAAAGGATGTCTATGCAGTGTATTGTTTATCTTTTTACTTCGAATCTATTTGTGGCTTTGGTTCTATAGTGTGTCTCTTGTAGGGATCATGCATTTGGATAATGTTTTTCTTACACATTTTTCTGATTACCATGTTTTAAATGGAGTGTTTAGTTCATTTATAATTGTTACTACTGGTAAGAAGGATTAATATCTACTATTTTGCTATGGTTTTCCCATATTTGCCTTGTCTTTTCTGTTCCTCTATTTCACCATTCTTGGATTATTTTGTGTTATCTATTTTATATTATACCATTGCTATTCTCTTGTTACTTCTTTTACTATATATTTGTAGTTAGTATTTTTCAGTGGTTGCCCAGAAGTTTACAATTTGCATTTAAACCATTTATTTTTAATTACTACCAACTTAGTTAAACTAGTATAGAAAAACTGTGCTCAAATATGCTTCTGATTCCTCTTTGTGTTTTATTTGTATACAAATTACATGTGTATCTAATTTTATAATTACATACATTCTAAGTGATTTAAAAACAGATTTAAAATTATTATTTTATTCTGTTGTTTTCTAAATCAGATATATCATCACAGATCAAAGTCATAAATTAATGTTCTCTTTCATATTTACCTATGTAGTTACCTTTACTGGTGTTCTTAATTTTTTGGAAGGATTTGGATTACTCTCTAGAGTCCTTTAATTTCAACCTTAAGGATTCCCTTGTAAGGTATATACCTATCTCTTTGTTAACATTTTTACTTTGTCCATACATTGTTTTCCTGATGCATTGAGTGTTCTGAATTCTCTGGTAGGTAACTCCTATATCTCTGTTTCATTAGGGTCATAGTCTGGAGTTTTATTTAGTTCCTTTGTTTGGATTATGTTTTATTGTTCCTCCATTTTCTTGAGTCTTCGTGGTGGTATCTACACATTACAAAAACCCAGCACTACTCCCAGCTTCACAGATTGGTTTTATACAGGAGAATGCTGTCACTAATTGGTCTGACTAGAGATTCCATGGGTGGCTCAAACCATTGTGTTATTCTAAATTTGTGTCTTTATTCTCAGCAGCATCCTAGGCATTGATAGTATGCCAGGCCCTGTCAAGACTTCAAATTAGCAAGACAAGCTATTCCCTTTAGTATCAACTGGCCAATTTGGAACATTGGATTTGCCATCCAACTATTTCCCCCCTCAAGGGAAAGCTGAAAATTGGTATTGACATTTAACAAATAGCCAGATTATTTCTCCAGCAAAATGGGTATATTTGAGAACAACAAAGAATTGCAATTCAAGACACATCCTCTGATAGAGAACCACTCACAAGTCCACAGAAACAGAGGAGAGAAATGCCCTTTTATGAACTGGGGAGGGGCTGTTGCAAAACAAAAGTCCATTGGAGGAAACTGAAAGTTCTCGATGTATAGCGACTTTTCATTGGCTGAGTTCTAGAAGTTTCCCATTGGCTGAGCTGTTACTGGGTGTGTGTTGAATGACTCATGTGTGAGAATTTTCTAGCCACCGGACTCCAGTTTAAAAGAGTTACTTATTAATTTTCACACTGGGATTGGTCACTCACTCTGCTGTGGGCCAGAGGGAGAGGCTGTCGCAAATACTCCCATGCAGTGTCAAACCACTGTATTTATTTGCAGTGGTCCCCAGGTCTCTAGAGTATGTTTGAGTCCTACCAGTACTCTAAGACAGGCAAGGCAGAAGCTTATCTGTTAGGCAGCACATGGAGAAGGTGTAACTTTCATGTATGGTACAGCATTTTCCCACACGAAGGAGAAGTTGGGTATTGCGAGATGCCTCCTAATCATATGGCACTGTGCTGGGTGAGGTTTGTGGTGAGTGGTATTACAAATTTCTCTACTGTTTTTGATGTGGTTGGTTTAGTGCTTCCTAAAAGTGTAGTGGTCTCTCAACTAGTTTCTGTATTTTTTTATATAGGTAATTAGTTTAGGTATTTTTGTTGATGCAGTGTATCTGTGAGGAGGAGAGTTCAGGACTCCCTGCTCCAACATTTCACTGATGTTAAACTGAATGTAGAATTCCTGGAAAATTTTTGGTTGATATTCCTTTTCAATAGAAAGGTTGAACATGCCAATAACTCTGAGTGAACATTGAGGTGCTTATATTTTCTGAATTAGTGTTTTGGGTTTTTTCAGATAAATTCCCAGAAGTGGAGTTGCTGAACACAGTTCCATTTTACATTTTTTGAGGTAAATCCATACTGCTTTCCACAGTGGATGTACGAATCTGCATTACCAACCAGATTTGAAAGCAGCCCAGGTGTCCATTAGTAGATGAGTGGATAAAACAACTATGGGGTATTTACACAATGGAATACTATTTGGTCATTAAAAAGAAGCAAATTTTACCCTTTGTGACAACATAGATGGACCTGGAAAATATTATGCTAAATGAAATGTCAGTCAAAGAAAGACATATATCATATGATTTCACTCATATGTGGAATCCAGTGAACAAACTGAACTAACAAGCAAAATAGAGACAGACTCATAGATGGAGAGCAGATGACAGCTAGTGGGGGGCTAGTGAGTGGAGGGATTGAGAAAAAAGGGAAAAGAACTCATGGTCATGGACAACAGTGTGGTGATTGCAGGGAGAGTGGGGTGGGTGGAACTGGAAGAAGGTATAAGGAGGAGAAATGGTAATGGGAAAATATAAAAAAAAATAAACTTAAATAAGTACATAAATAAATAAAACATTCAATATGTCATTCCACTTCCTTCTAGTCTCCATAATTTTTAAGAATTTGGTTATTAATATTATTGATAGCTCTTGTTTGTGATATGTTATATATTCTTACTATTTCAAGATTGTTTTAGTTTTTATTTTGGAAGTATGAGGGATGAATCTCTTTGATTTTATTTTATTTGAAATTTGGTGAGCTTCCCAATTGTGTGTGTTAATTTTATGAATTAAACATATGTACTTTTAGGCCAATATTTTAAAAATATTTGTTTTGCTCCTATCTCTCCTCCTAGGACTCCCAATATGCATGTATGACTATTCATGATTGTGACTCTCACATCTCAGGCTCTGTTCACTTTTCTTCATTCTTTTCCCTTTCCTTACCTCAGAATGGATTTTCTCTATTGATCTACATTCAAGTTCCCTGATCTTTCTTCTGATATCTCAAACCTGCTGTTAAGCTCTGCTAGTGAATTTTTTAATCTCAGATATTATACATTTTAAGTCTAGAATTTCAATTTTGTTTGTTATAATTATGTATTTTATTAACATTTTTGATTATGTGATAAATCCATTTTTATACATTGTTTTTTTTATTTCTTTGGGTAAAATGTATAAAGACTCTCCAGCACCATAATTTTGTTGTATTACTTAATATGCATCTTTTACTTGACACAATGTACACAGTTTTAATATTGAATTACTTCAAAAATATACAGGGATCTTGCACAAATATATTTTTGTTTAACCTCAATGCTTAGGACTATTGTTACTAAACGTGTTAGGTATATTACATGTTTTGAGTTATAAATCCTTCAGTATGATATTATAATTTTGCATTAAGTGGTCATATGTATTTTTTTAAATAGTATAAAAAGTATTAATTCACATATCTTTCTTCTCTTGTGACCTTCACTGATGTAGTTCTGTTGCCATATAGTATCATGTCATTTCCCTTCAGCCTGAGAAACTTCCATTAGAATTTCTTATAATGTTGGTTTGCTGGCTAAAAATGCCAAACTTCTTTTGGTTACCTTTTTGAAGAATTATTTTTCTATGTATAGCACCATTTGTTCAGTGGTTTATTTCTTTGTCCTTTGATTATGTCTTTCCTATTTCTTCTGTTCTCCATTGTTTGTCATAAGAAGTCACATCTTAATCATGTTGTTTTCTCCTCTTTATGTGTTTCCTCCAAGTTGCTTTCAGAATATTATTTTCATATTTAGATTTCAGCAACTTGACTATGATGTGTCTAGGAATAGTTATTTTTCTTTTTATCTGTAGCAATGCTGTTTTTGATAGGAAATCTCAACAAAAAACATGGAAACTGTTAACTCACTAGCATGACTTTCCTTTATTTCTTTAAAAAGTACTGGTTTAGTTTGAATTTCATTTAGAGTTAGTTCCTATAGTGTTTCTTATCCTTAAAAATATACCACACTTCATATTCCTTTGAATGTGTAGTAATTTATGGAATCTGGATAGTTTATATATGTTTTAGTGACTCTGAGTTGTGCCTTATTCTTCTGGGGATTTTTGTTGTTATTGTTCTTGTAGGCAGTTACCTTGGACCGAGTATCAAATTCTGTCGATTCTATTTTAGATAGTCACTGGTATCTATGCTCAATCCTTATAGATTTAACTTGCTACACTATTTAACATGCTTTCCTGGCTTTTCTTCTGCAACTGTGTAGTTTCTTGTTGAACCAAAAATTTGAACTCAATTTATTGGCAGAGTTTGGTATTAATCCTCCCTGTATTTTCCTTGCTTCTGGGGATTCTCTAAATTTCTGATTGGCCCCTCTTGTACTCTATTATCACCCAATACCTTGAGCAAATAAGATGTCACTTTTCTGCTTCTCAAGATGGTCTTCATTGAATCATGCATACAATTAAAAAAGGAGCAACCTCAAAAAATTTATTGGATGCAGCTCTGTCTTTTGACTTAAAATCCCTCTCTGGTTCATGCAAGGTTTTTCACCCCATTTTATTTCTTTCTTTTTGCTCTGTCACAGATGTTCTTCTTTGCACATGTGTAATTTACACTCAGAATTTAAGTCTCATTTTTTCTCATGTGTTTTGCTTCCAGAATTTCTGCCTTAAATTTCTGGCTGCTTTTCAAGTCCTAAGCTCTGATCTGATCTATATCAAACTGGTAAAGTTACAATTTTCTGCTCAACATAACTGTGTTGTTTGGAAAACTCCTTCAGATGAAAAAAAAAACCCTATGAATTTGCATTTCTTGCATCTTGCACATACAGTTTTTCAAGAAAAAACTTTCCTCTGACCTAATTTTGGGTGCTTTCCAGTACAGAAAGTCCTCATTTAATGTCTTTGGTTGATTCTTGGGACTACTGTGAAATTATGTATAATGAAGCCAATTTTACCATAGGCTAACTGATATAAAGCAGAGTCAAATTCCTACAGCATCTCATCAATATTATAACTCAGTGATGTTATATGAGGACTTGCTCTACTTGTAAAATAATTTTTTATCATTAATCTAGTTTCTATAATTGTTATATGTGTGCAACCACATCAGTCCTCATCTACCATGGAAATTCTCTCCATGAAATATTTCAAGAAAAAAGTCTAGTGCATAAAAATTTAGCATTATATATCAGTGAAATTAGAATAGTAATATAACTTATGACAGATCATATAAATACAAAGTTCATATGAAGTTTTTCCAACAACAGAAATGTGTACTACATAATATTAGGTGATTATAGGAAAAATACAGAATTACATGTTCATCCAAATATGTTGACAACAGGTAATAGAGCATGTCGAAAACAGAATCATTTACTTTGAGTGTAGGATTATGAGAACCTTCTTATCCATTCAAACATTCATTCATCCAATGAAGTGACTATAGATAAATACCCAATACTATACGTGTATAGCTAAAACTAAAATATTACCGTCCTCATGGAACTTAAAATATTCTAAAAATATATAATAGACATTCAAAAATAATTTTTAAATGGACAAAATGTGCAGTGTATAAAACTGCGATGGGTATTGGGGATAGAAACAAACATTTTAAAACTAATTTTTTTCTGTTTGAAACTATTACATTTCATATTTAAATATTAGTACATATTAATTTTAGAAAATAAAAAAGTTGTATTTTTACACAGAACAGAAGGTATAATTTTAGCTGACTTTCGAAGGAAGGTTAAACTTTATCAAGTTTGCTGTTAGTATACAGATAATTTTGTGTCCTTATGTTTGTGTTGCATAAAATAATTATAATGGATTAAAGACGCTTAAACATTTGCACTATAATACGTAGTTTTATGCAGTACAATTCTGGCATATTACAAAGCAGACCTCATGTTCATGGCTCTACATTCTTGATGTTTACAACCTAACAGCACTGACTTGTGTGAAAGTGACATGAGGTATAGCTTACAGAAAAAGCAGTATTAGGAAATCAAAACATACAATTATATAAGGTCTGTTAAATGTGTCCTTTAATTCAATGTAAAATTTGAACTGCAGTTTCCATAAAGAAGATATCTCTAAGAATAAGTTGATTCTGAAAATATTAATTTAGAAGCAGAGTTCTGTACCTCGTATTAAAGGTGTTAATATACATTTTCTGTCATTCTACTCTTTTGCTCATGTAAAGCTCCTTGAGGGAAAGGGCCATGTTGGAGTCATATTCTTGTTCTCTACATTGTATTTGCACAGTGCCATACATATAAATACATTAGATAAATATTTTTTAAACTTCTGTTAAAAATAAAAGTTACATGTCTAGAGAATTATGAAGCAGAAAATATCTTTTTGATTCTTTAATTTACATAAAAAGGCAAAACAAATTTTAAACCATTTTAAAGTGCTTTGTTTTCCCCCTTCACCTCTGTCCCTATTTTAATCTACAGTCAAATGTCTTATCTTGCAAACTGTACATAACCAGAGAGAATAAGGGGAATTTAGTATGGTTGACACTGGAAGAAGCAATGAGGTCATATGTAAAATAAGTCCAAATTTAATAAATTCTTGAATCAATTTAATATGTCTTTCAAGGCTACATAAAAGGAAAATTCATTCCTAGCTCTTTATGTGTTTGTACAGCAGCAATGTCTCTGATAGAAGAAACACATTTTAAAATAGGTCTAAGAACAGAAGTCAGAACAACAAGCTCTAAAACTGAAGAATAAAACATACTTTTGAAGTATTTCGCAAATGATTTAAACTCAACCTTGAATGTTTACTATGCCATAATTAATGCTTAGGTATAAGTGATATGCAATATACAACTATCAGCTAACGAATATTTATTAAGTACTAATATGTACCAAGCTTGCTTTTATTTGCTGAGGTTGCAATGGTGAAATAAAAAGACACCATCTCAGCTATCATGGAGCTTACATTCTAGCAATCATAACTAGTCTAATAATTAGCCTTTGTCATAATGATCAATAAAATATTGCCTTTAACATAGCACAGTTAGCATAAAATCAGAAACAAATGATTGTTACTTCATTCTCATTGTTTACTGCCAAAATCCAGAAGTATAGCTCAACTGAAAGCCATATAAAGAACAAACTGACAGTGACCAGGGGGGCAGGGGAAGGGGTATTATGGAGGAAAGAAGGGGAAGGGGCAAACCAAGAAACATAAATAGAGGACTCATAAGCAAGTACAATAGGGGGTGATTGACTGTGGGAATGGGGTGGGCAAGACAGGGGAAAGCTATAGGGAAAGAAGCGGGACAACTGTAACTGAACAAATAAATTAAAAACATTGAAATTGAAAGAAAGAATATTTCACCTGCTAAACTTAATAATAATAGCTAATATTTAATGATTACCTACTACTTGCCACACAGTACTCTAAGCCACTGACAGGCATTTACTTTTTTAATCATCACCATCATCCTGGAAAATGTGTACTATGATTATCTATATTTTACATATGAGGAAATTGAGGTTTATGGAAGTTAATAAGTTGTCCAAGGTCACTGAGTTTGAAAAAGCAGATCTATTAATACCAAAGTATTCTGGCTGCAGGGTCTGTGCCTTCAATTATTGTGCAGTTCATTGGCTGTCTATGTTTTGAGGCAAAATCACACAGAAAACAACCTGTAGGTTATTTTACATATGCACCAAGGAAAATTTTAAAATATTTTGATTCTAAGAGTAACCAAATTTAAGTGCATATCTATGTGGATGTGTGTGTGAAGGATCAAAAGAACTATTATAACTTTAACGACTCACTTTTTTTTATTGAAACTTGGGTAAAGTTCATGACATAGAGTGTTGCCAGTTTATATCGTATATCTGGTTTTAAAAAATCTCTTTCAATGTTGCAATGATCCAATCATTAGTTATATGTCAAAATGCATATTTCTAACATTCCATTGATTATGTGTTGATTGTTCTATATACCAGAGTCTGGGGATATAAGAAGCTTAAAAAATAAGGGAGGAATACAAGTGAACAGGTAACTAAAATGAATTTCTGTGAGTACTCAATGACAACCTTGTTCTGTTAACAGCATAACTACCTCATGATTATTATTTTTTTATAATACATTTTTAAATTTTTGGACACTTTCAAATTTACAGAATCATTACAGAGATAGTATAGAGACATCTTGTACCCAGTTTGCCCTCCTATTAACATTGTACATTACTATAGTACACATGTCACATTTAATGAACTGATATTGATATATTATTGTTACCTAAACTACATAGTTCATTCAGAATTCCTCAGTCATTTCACTAATGTTTTTCTCTCTCTTTCAGGATTCCACACAGAATACCACATTACATTTAGAAATCACGTTTCCTTAGGCACTTTTTAGTTCTGAGAGTTTCTTAAGCTTTTATTGTTTTTGATGACCTTGACAGTTTTGTGGATTACTAATCAGATATTTTGTAGAGTGTCTCCCAATTAAGATCTGTCTAGTGTTTTCCTCATGATTAGATGTGAGTTGTTGTTTTGGGGAAAAAATATCATAGAAGTTAAGTACCACTTTTATCACATCATATCAAAGGTATACTGTCAACATGAATTATCACTGTTGATTTTAAACTTGATCACCTAATGTAGTGGTTTTCAAGTTTTTCCACTGGAAAGTTACTCCCCCCTCATTACTAAACTGAGTCCTTTGAAAAAAGTCATTATGAATAGATCACATTAAAGTGAGGAATTACACTCCATCTCCTTGACAGTGGAGTATCTACATAAATTATTTGAATTATTCTGCAAAGGACATTTGTTCCCCTTCCCACTTCCAGTTTATTTATCTATTTAATCATTTATTCATATCAGTATGGCCTCTGGATATTTATTTTCTACTTTAGGTTATACTCAGATATTTATTTTTATTGTTTACCAATTATTCTTTTGTTGTTCAAATTCTTCCAACTCTGGTCATTTTGAACCGTTTTAGTTGGTTCCTGTTATGCTTTGACCTACTCCATCCATTTGTAAAGCAATTTCTTTCTCTCTGGCACTACAAGAGCATAACTTATTAGGTGGCCAGGCAAGTCTTCAGAAAGAAATAGAATTTTGACCTGAGCTTTAAAAGATTACTGGGATTTTATGAGTTTAAAAAAAAATAAAATCTTTCATGCAAAGGGGGAAAGCACAATCAAAAAATCATAGAGGTAAGAATGAGAATGATATCACTTAACAGAAATAATTCTGCCCTGGCTGGTGTATCTCAGTGGATTGAGCACCAACCTGTGTATCAAAGGGTTGCTGGTTCGATTCCCCAATCAGCGCACATGCCTGGGTTGCAGGCCAGATCCCCAGTAAGGGGCATGTGAGAGGCAACCACACATTTCTGTTTCTCTTCCTCCCTCCCCCTCCCTCTAAAAATAAATAAATAAAATCTTGTAAAAAATAAAAAGAAAAAGAAATAATTCTCTGTGGCTGCTTGGGAAATTAGGGTCAGAAGAATGACTGGAAAAACATTAAAGCTGACTTTTATGAAGAACCTTCTAATTTATCCTTCTTCTTAGAATATTTCAAGAATATGAAATAAGAATATAAGTAGATTCAATTAAGGCAAATTATTAGAAATGAATATGCAAAAATTTAAAGTTAGTTTACAAATGGTACTAAAAGGGGGAAAACATATCTTCAAAGTGAAATTTATTTTCTTGCAGTTGAGACCCAGTTTGTCACCAAAAGTGTAATAGAAATGACCAAGAGGCTGAGACTTTATAACTTTTAAAACAATTCAGAACAAAAGTCTTCCAAGGCGAAATCCTTGTGAAAGCTACTGTTCAGGGTGGTTGATGATTATAGGTCTATCGTTAGTGGTAGTAATAATCTTATAAACTCTCCTGATACATATTATCAGACATAGTTCATAAGACCCAATAAGTTATTTTTATAGCTATTTATTTAATACACCTTGTATTTGTCTGCACAGGCTGCAATAGAAGAATTCAATGGGTTGGACAGCTTAATCAACAGATATGCATTCCTCATAGTTCAGGAAGCTGGAAGTCCAAAGTCTAAGATCAAGATGTCAGCTTTGTGAGTGTCTTTTTTTTTTTAACTTTGGCTTGCAGACAGCTGTCTTCTCACTGTGTCTTCACATGGCAAAGAGAATGCTCTCTCTGTCTCTCTCTCTCAATTCTACTTCTTATAAAACCACTAATACCAGCAAGATAGCTATGTTCATAACCTCATTTAATAATAACTACTTCCCAAAGGCCCTATCTCTAAGGCTTTAACATACAAATTTCAGAAGGGACATAATTAAGTCCATATCTAGTCTTTGTTACATATTTTAATGTATAGTATTTGTGTAAAATATAACTTCTAGTGTCTCTCTTAGGCAGAGTTTATTCAAAATATCTTCACTTAAAATATTCCAAGATTCATAAGTTGACCTAGTAAGCATATATCAAGTAAAATACAGTATGGTTTCCTAAAAAAACAATGATCTCAACCTTCGTCATAAGCTAGGTAAAGTTATGTTCTAACAACAGGGTAGTAGCTGTCCAAATATAGCTTGCAAACATTTCTAAATGCTATTTCATTTAGAGGTCTCTGTAAAAATATATTTGTCAAGCTTCCAAAGCAAATTCTCTTGTAGTAGAACTGAAAACTGACTTATTTAGAAACTAATTTAATACAGGTGCATATTCCTTAGGATTACATTAACAGATGTTATTAATAAACTTAATGGGAGTGGATGTTGTAATATCTTGTGAGAGTTCATGACAGTCCAATTGTCAATGGGTGCCAAAGAAGAAAAAATAGGAGGAACATATTTCCCTTTGAACTCACTGTAAGCACATAAACGACCATCCAAAAATC
This sequence comes from Mormoops blainvillei, assembly GCA_004026545.1. NCBI lineage: Eukaryota > Metazoa > Chordata > Mammalia > Chiroptera > Mormoopidae > Mormoops > Mormoops blainvillei. The sequence goes on from PVJD01010302.1 coordinate 28,202, forward strand.
GAGCGCCCTAATAATGTATGACTATTATTGATATCTTTTTAAGGAACATCATACTTGAAAATATGCTTTATGAATTACAATTTTTCTAAAAAATCCCTAATTGGTAAAAGCAAGTCCACATTACCATAATTTCCTATAACTCATGTGCTTTGTATACTATGCAATTTACAAAAGTTCTCCTTCTTGAATAGGATTAAAGTATTATCTCATGGATAAGTAGATAGTCACATTGTACCCCCAAGGTTTAAGGAAATGAAGGGGAGCAATTTTATTTTCAACAGGCAATGGTGAATAAGCAAGCAAATACACAAACTTACTTTAGGTCAGCCATAACCAGTCTGTATGGCTATGTCAGTGTCTTAAACATGTACATAGAAATAAATCTGATTAACAGTACCTATTATTTAATATTATAATATTTTTTCTGGGTTATAATATCACACCATTGGAATTTTCAAAAAGTAAATATTTCAGAGATCTTTTAAAAAGCTTATGTTAAAAATTAAGCTTTTTTTCACACTACCCATCTGAGATCCAATTTATTTTTAATGGTTTTCCATTACTCTTCTAATATACGACATAGTTTTGGGGGGGGGATTTTATTCATTGAACACATTCTCTTCTCTGATTTAATTCCTGACACTATGAAATAAATATTTTTCAATAAAATATTACGGTTAATATGGTGAGCTTTGAAAAGATCAAAAACGTGAGTCTAGGCTTCACCCATAATGGCCCTTGTACAATTTTCCTTTTTATTTATTTTTTAAGTTTTCCAGCACTATTTATCCTCTCCCCCTCATACTGTCTTCTACCCCCATCTACCCTCACTCCTCTGCAATCACCACACTGTTGTCTGTGTTCATGAGTTCCTTCTATTTTGCTTCTTTTTTACTGGATCCCTCCACCCACTGCCCCAGAGCTGCCAGCTTGCTCTTAGGTGTAGTAAAGTCACAAAGAATCAGTCAGAAAGAGAAAGACAATACAAAATAGTTCAGTTTTCTCATTTTTGCAAACCAAAATCTTTGATAACAAATAGGACTTCTGGCTTCTTTTTGCCATATCCAAAAAAAAAGTTTACCTTTCCAATATGTTACTTGCAATGACATTGCTTCCTTGGTACAGTACCCAAGAGAAGGGCTGCATCTCTTTTCTGGCAATATACAACTCACACAACAAGAAAAAGGCAATTCCTGTACTTTTCAAATAGATTTTAAACTTTGAAAAAATATGAATCAATCTGGATTGATGGTACAATGGTGTGTACATTATCCTTGCCTGTATACTCGAATGGGACATATGTCTTTAATCTGACAGTATATCTCATGATCATTCAAATTGAGCAAGTTTCAGATCCAAGCTCATCAAGTTTTCTCTGACAAGCTCAGCAATCTTTCTGTTTTAGGTTGGGTGACATATTTGTCCTCCTGGATCAAGCCATGACTAATGGATGAGAATGCTAACATCATTCATCCTTTTTATCTATCTGTAGATAAATCAGAAGAGAGAGAAGATAATGGGTACCACATTAGGGCTTTTTTGGTTCATTCTTTAGACAATTAAGAAGAGACAGGTGAATGTGAAGTATGACAAACATGATATTTATTTTCATCTGTAATGTTTTCATTTGAAATCCTTTCTTTGGTGTACAAGTTTTATATCAACTCATTTCTATACCATATTTCTATTGAAATGAGTGTTGGTAGTTTACAGTGTGATCATGTGCCATTCTGAATCCTTTGGGAACATCTTTTCCAAGAAAACAATCTCTAACTGGTCAAACACCTACATTTGGAAAAGAACCAAATGGAAAACTTCTAACTGTAAACCTAGGATTGCTTATAATGCTGGAATCAATGTGTTGAAAAACAAGAATATTGTGGGGATACATTAAGGATTTTTATTTTGCTTATTAATTGAAAAAGTAATAGAAGTGCCATGAAGATCATACTTATGGTCATATTGAAAATACTTTAGTTCTCCCTTTTTGTGTTTTCTTTTGTGGGTTATTTTTTCCTATTATGTCCTAATTCTACAATGTCAGTTAAGATCAGCAATACAATATCAGTATTAATATTTCTTCATTCTGTATATGCTGAATGCATTTATCCTTTCACTGTATCTCTTCTATAATTTACAATAAAATGTTGAGCTTTGGAATTATTGTGAGGGCATGAAAATAGAGCTATATCAAGAGTAAGAAATCACATGCTTCCAGCTTTCACACCCACGTTTTAATAAAGAACCACTAGTCCTTTTCAAGGGGTACTATTTCTTCATTGTCAGAGGGCTTGTTGCAGGGAATTAATCTTTGAAGGTCAGTAAAATATAATGTATATACTAGTAATAGATAGAAGCAGAGTTCAATATTTGGAGCTAGTTAAATTTACATTTCAACCCCAAAATATGCTAGTAGTACCAAGCCATTTACCTATGTATATAATGAAGATAACATTAATGCATGCCTTTTAATTTAGGGCACTCCGGAAAACATGTTTAATAATTGGACAGGGCACATAAACTACTTTTTAAAGATAGTTAATGATGCATAAAATAAAGCAGGGACAGATAGGATCTAACAGAAAGATCTATTAGTCAAGCTCTTTAAGGTTAAAAGGAAGAGGCAAACTGGGTTATTTTTAGTTTTGGAGATTCATTATAAAAACATGCAAGAATGCTTATTAAAGGCCACTCTATCAACCATATAGTCTGGAATGTACAGCACAATTTATGAAAATTGGAAAATTTGCTAAGTGTTCCTTTTCCTGGCAGCCATAGCTGAAATAACCTACCTTCACTTTGTAACTCTAACACAATTGCCTGAATGGAGAATTTGATTGCACTGATACACTGTTTTCTCATATCAAGTACCTTGTGGACGGGTTGGCCTCTTTCATACTTAGCTCATATACTATTGCTTTCAAATAAAAGGTTGATGCTTAGTGCATTCCTAATTTTAGGGCAATACAGATGGTGTCAATGAGATAGTGTTAAAACTAAGTCATTGCATTAAGTACATAGGAGAGAACACTGAAATTAGTGAAAAAACTTTAGCAAATAAATGAAGTTGTACGAGAATAGTATTACCATAAATATTGATTATAGCATTTTGATGCTGATTAACATATTTTATTTGTCTCTGGTCTTAACTGTATGTAAACAATTCTGACTGGATATTTAAGAAAAAGGTTTTCTTTATATACAAAGTTTGCTTATTTTAAACATTAAACTTCTAAAGAATTTCTTCTTGCTGAACTTCTCAGAATTAAGAATGTATTGTAAATCACCAAAGCTAAAGGGACTCCTTTACCATGTCGTCACCATCTCTTTTCTTACTCCTTAGGAAACTATGTTGTTAGTGTACAAATTAACATACATTTCCCCTTAGGGTGTGGCTTGGAAATTGTATAAATTTAAGGAATAATATGTCATTTTGTCAGTTTTAAACTAATATTGAAACTACCCTTTCTAATCTCTAATTGGTTACAGTGTTACAACACCAAATAATATAATTCTGAAGAAACATAGTCATGGGACTGGAAGTGATACCAAATGGGTTACTTCACTTATCTGTATCCTATATAATTTAGGTTCTGTGTATTTTACACAAGAACACCTCTTGCATTTATTAGCGTGTAGGTAGTTGAAATATAGTATTTCTAGATTATTTATAAGCAAGATTTTGAAAACTCTGAAGGGGGAAGGAGCCACTGGAATCTTAAATTAGGGTCTATGTTTGTTATGTGGCCATTACAGAAATCATACTTTGTAAGGTAATGTAACAGTGAGAATTGTAGCAGTGGGGAATTGTAACCCACCCCCAGAGGTGGATTTAATGGCAGGTACACCAGGCGCGCGCCCTGGGCCCCTACTTCTGAAGGGCCCTGCAAAGCCCCAATTTTATACTTTTTTCTAATGACACCAAATTTGGTTTCATATGTGCAATACATATATTATATTCAAATTTTATTGGAAATAAAACATTAATAGTACATAATATTTTTTATTTATTTAAAAATATGGTTAACATGTATTTTTATTTTCCCTGTCTCTCTCTCTTTTTTTTAAAGGACCCAATATTTTCTTCTGTACCCGGGGCCTCAACTGACCTTAATTCACCTCTGCCCACCCCACCATTATTTGACATTGTTTCTGTAACTGCTGACTCTGACTAATATGTAACTTGTAGATAAATAGTATATTTTCATAAGAATCTTAGGAACTAGCTTCAAGGGCAGGGGACAGTAATGGGGGAAAATGGGGACAACTGTAATTGAGTGATAATAAAAAAAATAAAATTAAATTAAAAAAAAAGATACTCCAACCTTCAGGCATCCCAGCTCCAGGGGAATTATTAACCTTCAACCATGGAGACAGATGACATAAAGTCAGGATGACATGAATCCAAGATGACTAAACCAGGATGAGGCACACCAGACCATCACTTGCCTTATTGGAATAGATTGTGCTAGTCTGCACATAGAGAACTTTTCAATACCCTCCCTTGACCTCCTTGTTCTGTTGCTATGTCTCCATTAAGATATGAAGATGGACTTTGAGAAATGAGTCCCCCATCTTTCAAGGGAGATGGGATTTGACACATGAGCCCCTACCGTCCCAGGGAAATGGGTTTTAAGACAAGAGATCACCATCTTTCCAGGGAGATGGGCTATGAGATATGAGTCCTCTATCTTCCAGGTGGCCAGCACCAGAAAATAAACTTTCATTTACAGCATCTGAATTTACTGCATTGGCTTTCATAGCAGTAGACAGCCAGACCTGTATTTGGTTACAGTTTTTGGCGACGAGGTGGGGCCACGTAGACCTTGGTAAGGCCTGTAGGGCCTGGGCTGGGGTGGTCACAGCTGCTTTGTGGCAGGCTGACCCCATGGCAGTGATTGCAGGGATTTCCCAGTTTTTTAAAAAATCCAGGGACTCCCCCTGCTCTCCCTTTCAAGGCATTACCTGGTTGTAAATACTTTGCTGTTGAAAGAAATGGGTCTCTGGAGAATCAAGAAGCTTCAACCTGGGTAGTTTGTGATTTGGAATATTACTGTTCAGAGACACTTGCATGGAAACGATACCGTTTCTTAATTGTATGTTAGTTTTATTTGAGAGTGATCCTTTGTCTCCCTTGGTCACAGTTATTATTTGCTTGCTTGCTTATCTTTTATCCACTTCCTTTGATGTTTGCTCTTTTGTATACACCAGGAACCTTCTTCCTTAGCTGTTTGGGCCTTGTGCTATCTGGACCTCATCAGGGTCTTTTGTGGTACTGGTTGGTGTGACCTAAGATTCTAAGGCTAGTTCCAGTACTTTCTTTTAGAGGATTTATGTTGAGAATACCCATTTGTTTAAATTTTGTCCTTGCTTTAGATTTTGTTTTTGTTTCTGTTATGAAATGAGAGACTTGGTCTCGATGCATCACAGAGTTCATTAGGTCACATTTGAGATTAATTAGAATTCTTTTGCCAAAGGTATAGTAAATGAAATAAGATCTCTTAAGTGCAAGTTTTCATGTTGTTACATCATAAAGATTCTATTCAGAAAGGATTAAAATTGATGGTTCAAAGAGGGGGAAAAAAATCTCACTTTCATCTCAGACTATAAAACTTAGGAAGAAAAGGAAAAGAGAGTCTTCTTAAACATTCTGAATCCTCCTTATGGAGGTACTGGATCTGCAGTCCTGTGGACAAGGTGGGCTAAGCCTGATATCTTCCCTGCCTCTTCTCCAGCCTCCTAAAAGTTGACAAGGTCACAAGATAATTAAACAGCTCACTTTTGAGCACACTAAAGGAATACAATAATCACCAAGAATAAAAATATAAATGTATTTGCCAATGAAAAAAATAAAACCTGTTTTTGAAAGTTATGAGACATGTCCATAAATCTGCCAATCTAAAAAGTGCTAGTTGTCACTAAAAATGAAAAATTCTAATTAAATTGGTTGCCAGCACATGAAAAGAAACCACTTTCCTTTACATCATCCCCTGCCTCTCAAGGACTGGTTTTTGTAGTGGAAGGCAGCCAGTCTTGCATTCAGTTACAGTAAGGTATATGATGCTTTAGTAAACAATTGATTTTGATAACTTTCTTCAAAAGGGCCCTTGGTATTTTGTAAGTATTTTGAGATTTTATAGGTATTACCTGGAGTCCATGAGTACAAAAAGGTACCATACTCAAAGAGGGTTTAATAATTTTTGGTTTATTTGGTTAATAATTTTTAGAAGAAGGGACAAATCCAGGCTAAATGTAGAGAATGGACTGATGTGAAGATACAGTGAAGAGTGAGTGACAAGTCCCTTGAGAAGCATTCAAATCAGGTATTCTTGGTAAAGTGTTTTTATATGGTTTTATATATGAAGGTGAGTGCCAAGATTAGGATGGTGTCAATGTTGAATGAGAAAGTATGTTATTAATATCAGACATTTCCACAGAAATCTGTTTCTCTTCACTATTTTAGGTTTGGTTTTATCCTGTTCTCATGTGCTCTTCCTTTAAAGGCCAGATAATGTTAAATTTACATCTGTATGGAATAAACCACCAGAAATTCAAACAGATAGAAATGCCATCTTATCAGTCTGTGTTCTGCTTTGAAGAGCCTTTTAGTCCAAGAAAAGCTTGGACTTCTCCTGAGATTATATTTGATCCTCAACTCTTTTTTCCCACCAAAAAAGAGGTTAAAAGAGAGAAAAAATCTTCAACAGATGTTTTCTGCAAACAACCAACACCCAAACAGAACAGAGGGGATAAATAAGGACAGGAAAGAAAAGTCTCAGATAAGAGCATCTATTTATGTACAAAATAATATTACACATTGCTCTAGGAGGTAGAGGTGTATTAGATGAAAGCACCCTCATTTCATCAAAGATCAACAAGCAGCCCCAAACTCACTTATAGAGAGCTAAGATGTAGATATAGAGTTGCAACTTGTTATCTATCATATGTGTTCAATCAGATATCCTTCGTCAGGTGCTCTTTGTACCTAGTCCAATCCCGAACATTCTTTCCAAAGATTGGAATCTTTGAGAATTTTATTATGTAGTTACAATTGGATTTATTATGTTTTATGTCAGCAATTACTGACATAGGACAAAGTAGTGTGTTATATCAACTTGTGTGTTTTACTCAGTCAACACAATCAATCATCCCAAAACCAAACTAGGAGATATATATGTTTTTTTTCATTCTCCCAAAATCAAATAGAAAGGTTAGCTTGCTGAAAACAATGATGCATTACAAAACAAAGTTGTTTTTTGTTGTTTTCCACAACTCTAGCTGTTTAATATTGTCAGTAACAGCATTCCCATGCATTTAAATGACCACCTGTACTCTCATGGTGTGCTCAGAATAAATATTGACATGATAGTTGGCTAGGTATGTACACCAGGGAAAGAAAGGATAGAATACTGCTCAGTGGGAGGAAAGTTAAAACAATTTTCATGGTTATTGGGGTAAAGATCATAAAATATTAACTTTAACATTTGCACCACTGTACACTGGATTTTCTCACACATCTGTTCTTGTCGTTCTGTGAGTCACCATAGCAATTACATTTATGAATCAGCTGAAGTAAGTATTAATATTAGTAAAAGCAATGACAATAGTGTCGACACTGACAGATTACTTAAAACCTATTTTGCCAGCTATCTGGTATTCACATAAACTCTGTGAGAGCAGGGAGATTTGTCTGTTTACTATTCTATTCTCAATGCTTAGAACCATATCTGAGACTATGTGTGAGCTCTATAAATAAGTGGTTGAATAAATAACCAACTACTATGTTCCAAGCATCTTTTTTGACCAAGAAGTAAACGAGACAAATAAGGTATCTGCCTTCATGAAGTGTACAGTCTAGTGGGTTGTTTTCCACATATCTAACTGATATCATGTAAGAAAGGGTATGAAATTTAAAATGTGTATTTTTAAAATTGGATTGTTCATCTTCCTGGAGTTGAGTCATGTGAGTTCTTTATATATTTTGGAGATCAAACCCTTCTCTGAGGTATCATTGACAAAATATTTTCCCATATAGTTGGTTCCCCTTTCATTTTGCTGATGTTTTCTTTAGTTGTACAGAAGATTCTTATTTTGATGAAGTCCCATTTGTTTATTCTTTCCTTTATGTCCCTTGCTCAGTCAGAATGGTCATCATAAACAAATTAACAAACAACAAGTGCTAGCAAGGCTTGGAGAAAAGGGAACCCTAGTGCATTGTTGGTGGGAATGCAGACTGGTGAAGCCACTGTGGAAAACAGTATGGAATTTCCTCAAAAAGTAAACATGGAAATGCCTTTTGATCCAGCAATTCCATTGCTGGGATTATACCCTAAGAATCCTATGCACCCCAATGTTCATAGAAGCACAATTCAAAAGAACCTATGCACCCCAGTATTCATAGCAGAATTTACAATAGCCAAGTGCTGGAAGCAACCTAAATGCCCATCAGCAAATGAGTGGACCTAGAAACTGAGGTACATTCACACAATGGAATGCTCTGCAGCAGAAAGAAAGAAGGAATTCCTGCCCTTCACGACAGCATGGATGGAACTGGAGAGCATTGTGCTAAGTGAAATAAGCCAGGTGGTGAAAGACAAATACCATATGATTTCACCTATAAGCGTAACCTAATCAACAAAATAAACAAGCAAGAAAAATATAACCAGAAACATTGAAATAAAGAACAAACTGACAATAACCAGAGGGGAAGGGAGGGAGGGGGATAATGGAGGAAAATAGAGGAAGAGTCATCAGGGAACATTTATAAAGGACACATGAACAAAGCCAAAGTGGGATAGGATTTAGGGTGGGAGGTGGGGCGGCAGGGGAAAGTGGTGGTGGGAAAATGGAGACAGCTGTACTTGAACAACAATAATAAAATAAAATAAAATAAAATAAAATAAAATAAAATAAAATAGTAAAACATGTTCATAGTTGGGTTCTCACCATTAGAATATAAATTCTGTGTGGGCTTGGATCTTGTCTGTCTTATGTACCATGTCCCCTAATGCCTAGAACAGTATCCTGCATAGGATACTAAATAAATAATTGTTAAATGAATATCCATTAAATTTTTGATATTTCCACCTAAACTGGGTTTACTTTTGCTGGGCATTTTTTTATGTTAAAAAGGGAAAGCTTATATTGAGTCTGCAGTATGGAGCCAACAGAGTTTATTTCCTAAAAGCAACTGGAAATGACAAAATTATAGAAATGCAGAACAGTTTACATGTTTCCAGAGATTAGGAGCAGGATGCAGTGGGAGAAAAGTGAGTGTAGCTGTAACAAGGCAACTCAAGGATCCTTGGGATGATGAAATTGTTCTGTACATTGATTGTATCAATGCCAGTATCCACATATGATAATATTGTACTGATTTAGCAAGATGCTACCATTGAGAGAAACTGGTTTGATAACATGGGATATCCCTATTATTTTTTACAATTACATGTGAGTCTATAGTTATCTTAAAATAAAATGTTGAGTTTAAAAAGTCACTGTAAGTGGATCAGAAATAATGCACTTTATTTAGATATTTTAAGTACAGACAGAAATTTTGCTCACACATGTAATGCTCAATTCTAACCTCATTTTCAAAGGATTGATAGAGGTACCTCAGAAGCCCAAGCCAGCAATTACTGACACAAGACAAAGTGATGTGCTACACCAATGTGTGTGTTTTACCCATCTCTATTGCTATAAAAATATTTCTAAAATCCAAAATGTCATGTTTTCAAGTTATTCTCAAAGCTGCTGGCAGTTGTAGCTGTTTGTAACATTGATTCTCAGTCTGGAATGTATGCTGAACAACTCGAACATGGCTCTGGGATTTGGCGTGTGGGTCTGTTCGCTCTTTTCAATGATTTTGGATGACAGCCAAACAAACACATAAACGAAATATTCAGAGCATACTCCTTTTCCTTCCCAGCATATAAGTTACTTTCATGGGTTTGTAGTTGGATACTTCCCACCTTTCCTCATTTTAAACACTAAGGCAGGAGTCAAAAAATTGTATGTTTTTCTGGATCAACTCTTACACGAAAATTCTGTGGGAAAGAAAGACCCATTTTTAAATAGTAGCTTAATTTATATGTCTCCCAGCATTGCAGTCCCCAAATCCTTGGTAGCAACTTTTTGTGTTTGTTAGGTATCATAGGTAAATAGTTCTTATGTAAGTATAAATATACATAAATTCTTGTACCAATGTTGGGTCCAAATTGATCAGGTCTTTGAAATCATATAAAAACGTTGCAAACTAGCTTTTTGAACTCTGATTTTACATGAGATTAACTCACTTGAGTAACAATATGTCTATACTCACAAAATGGTCACTGTAAACAGTCAAAAATGTTGGATTAAAAAAAAGAAAAACTTTTGTGAGATTATCACATTTGGTGAATATATAAATGTAAGCCTACTTTATGTTATTAAAAGCTTATATTCATAGATTCCTTCTAATGCTTATATAAAGGTTTATGTTAATGATTGTTAAGCTGCCTTGACCTCATTAAATTCAGAAATCCTTTATAGTTGATACTTAATATAGCATATTCATAATTTTATAAACTGCTATAGCACATGAAGTACAATTTAGCTCCTTAGTAATTATGTTTTACTTTTGTTATAACTGTATGACACTTATTAGTTCTTTAAAACCTCATTTTCTAAATATAAATCTAATATATATTCAATTTAAAAATATGTGAAACATAGAAAGAAAAAGTAAAGCAAAACCACAAATAATCTCATGAAACAGGGGTATCTATTTATATTTTTAATGATTATGTTATATATATTTATGTGTATATAGTTTATGTATTTCACTTCATTTTATTTACTTTTTTGTGTGGTGGTAGTTTCCAACACACAGGAAAATTTATTCACTTTTAATTAAGTCAATTGGATTTATTTTGTCTTTCTCTTTCTAACTATGAGTTTTGGATAAGTCACATAACCTCTCTGATGCCTATTTTTTATCTGTAAAATTAAGATGATAATACCACATACTTCTCCAAGTTATTGTGAAGACTCAATGAAATAATACATCCGACATTCTTCACATAATACCTGGATTTTAGTAAGTAGCTGATGAATGTCAGCTGCTGCTATTCCTGCTATGCATACTAATTCCACGAACGCCATCATCACCATCACTATGTACTTTTGCATTCTGAAATTCTTGTCTTTAAAACTATTACAATAAGCTTTCTCTAGGATATCAGGACTCTATATAAACATAACCTAACACATATAGAAATTAATTTTACCATTCCTGACTGTATACTATATAAACAACACTTTCGCAAAAATCTTTGGAAATAAAACTTATTTTAAACTATATTTTTATTACTTTGAAAATAAGCCACAATCCATTTCAACAAGTGGTAATCCCAAGTACATTAATTCAGCCCTGAGTTATATTGGTTATATAGATTTGTATTATCTGGCCTTGAAATGTTAAATAATTTTTAATACAAGATAAATAATTCTCTCCATCTACTAAACTAAATGAATTTCTTATAACCAAATTAATTTATAAAGTGGACATTGCCTAGAATAATGAGCTTGATGTTTGTGTACATGTTTTTATGCACATGCATATCATTTTATTTATATCTGTCAATCCATATCTACCTATCAATCTATGCCTATAATTGCATATGCATCTTCATAGTCTTATAGGTAGGTCACTCTGTAAAGAATTACTGGCAGTAGGATTACATCTATAATATTCAAGGAAAATCTTTAATAAGTTAAAAATCTATCTCACTATCCCAAGCTGTTTTAGTTTGTTAGATAACATTTTTGAACTAGGTCACAGCTGGCAGCAGTGATAGAAAGAAACAATGAAAAAAGAAAATGATTGGTAAAGCTGCTAATGAACTGATTTGACACAGTGCTTAGCACACAGAGTTCATTATAAACTTGTAGATGACATATATTTGGACAATTTTGTGTGACAGCATTAAGAAAGAAACTAAAGCAGAGTCTGTAAATGATACTGAAAAAGTCATCTACAATGTTGAAAAGGTCATTTATAAATTGCAAAACTACACATTCTTTGATGAATTGAGTATATATAGGTAAGTTTGAGTAAGTTAGAAGGTTAATAATATAGATAAAAATCTTACCAGAAGGAAACATATTTGATAAATGGTTTGTAGCACATTAAAAAATGTAAATGTTTAAATAATCAAGAAGTTTCTAATTTAAATATTATTCAATATTTATTATAGATACATAAAGAGGCAAGAAGTATTTTAAATGGGGAAAAGGAAATCTCTGTAGTATAGAAATTTAAAAATGTAAATAAGATGAGTCTTCTAGACATTTAGGTTTAAGAATGAATAAAGAAATTAATGCCTACTGCTATTAAAAACTATACCAAAACAATAATCTTATTTAAAAAACCCTGCAAATTTCAGTAAAATTAGATAAGTTCCATAACTTTGTGCTATGATATGTGGGGGAAGAGCTGCCAAATACAGAGAAACTCAGAAGATGCCTAAAAGTACACATTCAAAGAAAGTATGCAGCTACAAATTTCAAAATGGTAGAGCTAAAATTGCCAATCTGTCATTTAGAGAGCAGAGTATGGCCATTTACACAGCACTTCTCTGTATTCCCTGTATTACATTAGACATAAAAAGAAACCAGGTTTACTGAAGTATTAAATAAGAAGTAGTCTATGGGCAGTTAGGGAGAAGTAAAAATTTAAATAACTCACACATAACTCTGTCATAAAAGACCTTCCTCCATATAAACACCTCTAAACTGCTATTCCAAGGATACTTAGTTTATTCAAAGATAAGTAATCACTAATGAGGAATCAGAAAAAGATCTATAAAAATCCCATAACAAGATATAACACATGGAATAAGGAAAACAAATGGTAGGTAAACAATACTCACAATAAAAATACTTTGAATTAGCAGATGATCCAATTAAATACATTATTATAAATTCAAGTAACTCAACAAAAACCATCATCTCTTTAAAATTGGAGCTCATTTACTATGTATACGAGTAAATATATTAAATCATCACTTTGTACACCTTAAACTTACACAATGTTATATGTTCATTATATCTCAATAAAGCTGATAAAAAATAAAATAGGAGTTTAAAGCAGTGCTAAAAGAAGTCAGAGAAGAGAAGTAGTAAAGTAACAGAATGAGATAAAACATGAGCCAGAAGAATTCCAGAAGAAAAATGGAGAAGAAAAACAAAGCCATCTTAAATTCAATACAGAATAAAGGAAATGGAACTGTTGAAAATACAGCAAGGAATGTGGCAATGAAAACTGAGAAGAGCTAGTAAGAAATCATGGCCAGAAGGAAGGAGGAAATGGGGGCTAGGTAGAGTTGGACAAAGGAGGGGAAATGGGGACATCTTTAACAGAGTCAACAATAAAAGTAAAGTTAAAAAAAGAGAAAGATATGGACATGATCAGAGTTAAAAAAGGTTGCCTTAAAATGATAAATATAGAAGACAAATAAAAAAGCTAACTTATGCATAATTGGTGTCAACAAAGATGAGAATCAGAGAAATAGAATATAAAATTAATATTTAAAGGTATAATTCATAAACATTTTTTCTGAAATAAAATTTTAATTCAGATATATTTTTAGGCACACTAATTCGCAGAGGAAAATTGGCACATAACAATGAAACCCGAAACACATCATAATAAACTTCCTTGGTCTCAAATGTAAAGAAAGATCTTTTGCTCATCCAAATAAAAATGTAAAGTCACGTATAAGGGAAAGAAACCAAACAACTTTCAAAATTTTGCACATCGCCTTGCAATATTAGAAGCCAGCAGAATGATGCTCAGACCCTTAAAAAGAACATGTTCTAAATTTTATCCCCAACCAAATATTAATTAAATTTAATAACAGACTATAATTTTGAATGTGCAAAAATCCATGGAGTATAGTTCACATACATCTTATTGATCTAAACTAATAGAGGGTGAATTTCAGAAAAGCAGTGAAAAAGAATCAATAACAATTAGGTGGTAAAAATCAAATCTATTAAACTACAGCTCTAAAACTAAAACTGAGAGAATTATTGTTTTAGAGCAGGAATTTAATATTATAAATCATGATACTGTAGTAATATTCTGACCAGATAAAGTTGGACTGGGGTGTAAAAGAAAAAAAAAAGTTAATGTAAATAGATTTCCTAGCCTTTTAATGTCTGAGGGTCAAAAAAATTTTTTTTCAAAATATTTTAAGCTAATAAATCAAGAAATAGATTACATATCTAATGGTAAATAGTCAAATATATGAAAACAAAAAATTAAAATCATGCAGTAGGGTAAGTGAAAGAAATTACAAAAAGTAAACACATAATAATCCTTCTATTATTATTTATGTAGTCTTATCAGTATTTTCACAGGAAATAGAGTATTATTATTAAAATTATTTTAATAAAAGAAAACTATTAAAAACTAAAATTATATCTCAAGCCTTCATATTATTAAAAGAAACATACAGAAACAATGCAAAGAAAATTCCAAGCACTAAATAATGTGAATAAAGAAATAAAACCAGAAAATACAAATGAAGTATATTAAGACAGAATTAACACACAAAACCTATCAATAACTGCAAATGTGCTAAACAGTCTATTAAAATAAAATAAAATATTTCACTTGGATCACAGAGCAAAATGTGATTATATTTTCTAAATTTAGAGGTGTTTGTCTTTGGAATGCTTTTCTTTCCCTAGGGTACGTAGTTTTATTTAGCTTAGGGAAGAAAACTTAAAAAAATTCCTATGAGCCTCTTAATATCAGCTCTCAATTAGGTCAAGCCTGACCTTAGAGCTACTTTAAAAAAAAAAAAAAACACAAAACTTTCAACCATCTTGTTAGGTGTCAGCCAAGACAAACAAAAAATATTCTTGGCAGTACTGAACAATCCCTTGGATACAAGAGGCATCCACAAAGAAGGTGCAAAAAGATGCTATTCTCTCAAAGATATATTTGGGAGCTGCTCCCCAAGATAGACAAAGAAAGAAAGATTTAGACAATTCCCCTGAGATCTGGCAAGTGTCAGTAAGACCCCAGTCACAAATGAAGTGTAACCCTTATTTCTGTCTGGTCATATTTGCAAATGGGGTGCAGCCCACATTTCTGACCACCAATATCTTGGAGGCCCTCAACCTGATGGTTGCCAAGCCAAGTTTTCAGGACAGAAAACTAGACAAGATATTGGCTCTACTTTGGAGAGAAAGGATCACTAATAAACGGTTCTGAATTTTCTAAGGCAGGGGCACATGAAATTTTACCTTCCTCTCTCAGTTGGCCACTACAGAAATCTGGGAGAGCTGACTTATAAGAATTTTCATCCTTGGCTGGCTTCTGCCATTTTCCCCAAAATTCTATCTGCATGGTTTTGTGTATGTAGAGTGTAAATTAGAGAGTGTAGCTCTGGCATTTACTTTAATTTGGCAGCATTTTTCATTAATTTTAATTTTAGTTTAAGGGAATATCTAGTAGCAGTTTATCAGAGAATCCATCAGGTCCAGTCAAGTCTTAGAGGGGTCCACATGGGGTATTTCCTTGAAGGTAGATATGGGGGTTGTCTTTAAGGTCACTAACTTGGCAAACTTTTGTTTACAGTTTTATAGCCTTTTCAGAGGGAAAGGGAAATTCAAATAGGACATTAGTAGACTCAGAGGGGAGTAATAGGAGTCATGTCAGTTTTAGATACCTTGGGTATCTAATTTTTCATTAGCCCTCTGTAATGAATCTTCTGTGAAGCTATGTTGGAATCTTGAATTATTTTGAAGACTTCTGTATGCCAACCAAAAGAGATACGCCACTCCTTTTGATTTGTGAACCCTTACGAGATCCCTACTATCAAGTGCACTTCTTAAATGATCTTGTCTAACTGGAGCAATAGGGGAGAAAAATTTTCCTTTCCTCCTTTCAAGATTTTTTTGGCTGGGCTAATGATTGAATTGATATAAGGCAGAGTAACAGGAAAAAATAAATTTAAATTCACACATATATTAGAATCAAAGAAGTGACTAAATCATGTAGCTTTTATGTCTATAGACAAAGAAACAATACATTTGCATAGAACTGACAAGACAAAGAGGTCTGGAGTAGTACATTAATGAAGAAATAACAAGGTTTGTTTATGCAGTCTTCTTAGACATAAATTCCCTATTTCTGATGATTAGAAAGCTTTCTATCCTCCTGGTACTGAGAGGGTAGCTTTCTTGGGAGGTTTATTTTCTAATTTCAGGGGGACAAAGTGCGGTCAGTGCATATTTCTTGCACTGGTTGTTTCTCAAGTGACTTTAATTTATAATAATCAATATGCCAAAGTGGCATATTTGGAGTGGCACATCTAGTCTCCTTCAGAACATTCCTCATAATTACCATTTTAATTCCAGGTTGTCTTAGTAAGATGTGCTCATTTTTGTAGTTATCTGTAGCTTCTGGTACACAGTTCTTAGACATAAAATAAGCAGGTGTACTCATTTTTTTTCTTTTTTAATATTTTATTTATTTATTTTTAGAGAATGGAGGGAAGGGAGAAAGAGAGAAAAAGAAACATCGATGTGTGAGAGAAACATAGATTGGTTGCCTCTT
Source organism: Mormoops blainvillei (assembly GCA_004026545.1). Lineage (NCBI taxonomy): Eukaryota > Metazoa > Chordata > Mammalia > Chiroptera > Mormoopidae > Mormoops > Mormoops blainvillei. The sequence goes on from PVJD01010302.1 coordinate 44,814, forward strand.
GCACACCCCCAGTGGGGGACCTGGCCCACAACACAGGCATGTACCCTGACTGGGAATCGAACTGGTGACTTTTTTGTTTGTAGGCTGGCCCTCAATCCACTGAGCCATACCAGCCAGGAGTCTTCTTTGAAACTGGAGGATCACATTTATTTAGTTCAGTCTTGGGTGTCTCAGAGCCAAATTAATACCTAAGAGGGGTGTGCCATTGGGTTGTGGATTTTGTGGTGCTTTACAGTATGCTGCATTGCATAGAAATTCTCTTGATATTGGCAGGTGACCTAGTGTCAATTTAACACATTCTGTGACTAATTTATCCTAGCACAGAAGCCTTAAGAGTTAGATGGCAAGTGCTGTAACAGCTTTTAATGATCTACACATGCCTACTAATTTTGCAGCTTTGGCTTTTGAGAATTCTATTAGCAATAGAACTGTTATTACTTTCATGAGAAGATTTTTATAGTGGTGGATGCCCTAATAGGTTTTAATAGTCTGACTTGTGCCTCCTTAGATTTTGATGTGCCAACAGTCAAAGAGTCTGAATTTCTTGTTTCAAATTATTTCAAGTCCTTCAGTGGTTTATGCTGTGGATTTAACTCAAGGCTTTGTGAATCCCTTAAGGACTACCATCTTGCTTTCTTAGATTGAAGGGTACCCATTAATTTCCCTCATTGAAATAATCCTCCCTAATTCAACTAGACATACTGTTCCTCACTGCCTATGCACAGTTTCTAAGACCTGTTAGGACCTTGGGAAGGCAATGTAGTTGTAGGTGTGTTAGGCCACAAACCCATATGTCTCACCTAGAAAAATCTAGAGTCTCTCATACCTAAATTACCCACCCACAAGGATATGGACAAAATAACTCAGAGAGCTCAGAATGCAAAATAAGTGAGTTTAATCTAACAGAAGCTTACCCATGATTCTGGAGATCCTGGAGAACCTGGAGAGCAGCCCATAAGGCATCAAACCAAAAGGGTTCTGGGGATACCTATATGTGCACCTACGGACTTTCTTCAGCAGCTGTCTTCAGGTCCCATTTCATCACCAAAACTTTTAAATAACAAACTAAAACAGTTTAGTAATGAGTTTGATGTCCATTATTCAACTAAAAACAATCTATGAGCCGGGGGCTGTACAATGCCTCATAATCAGTGGAACGTTCTTCCAGAGGGATTTTGGGAAGAGTGCGTTTTATAGAATGTTAGAAGAGGCAATGTGGAATGAAGGCATAATTGGTTAGGAGGTTGGGGATTTCCTTATAGGACTTGTGGGTCTTAATTTTAGGGAAAGGCAAATTATCTAAAGCTGATATGGAGGATTGTGATTGGTGTATGTTGGGTTTCCTTGACAGGTGTTTCATGTAAGGGCTGGCTGACTTAGTGTGAGATTTGCAGCATGGGCTGGGCCACTGGGGCAGCCTCCATTTCATGGAGCTTGATAAACTAACTTTATCAGCTCTAAACCCAGAGTGTGTCATGGAATATATATTATACTGTATTATATTATACAGTGGTTGGCAAAAGGAGGTTTACAGTTGTGAGTACATGAAAGAGTTTATTCTCGTATAATTATTGTATTATTTTTCTTTTTATTATTATTTCATAATAATCATAACCTGCATGTCTTTCCATATGAACAACTATATACCTACTTTTGCCCACCACTGTAACAGAATGGCTATTATCAATAAATCCACAAATGACAAGTGTTGGCAAGGGTGTGGAGAAAAGGGAACCCTCGTGCACTATTGGTGGGAACCAGACTGGTGCAGCCACTGTGGAAAACTGTATTGAGTTCCAGCAATTCCACTTCTCAGGATTTGAAGGATCTGAAGAAACCCAAAACATTCAAAAGAGTATTTACACTCCTATCTTCATTGCAGCATTATTTCCAAAACTAAGATGTGGAAGGAGGACTGGGTGTTAATAGTTAAGAGGTGAAGGGGTTACCAGGTATAAATTATTAATTACAAAATAACCATGGGGATGTAAAGTAAAGCATAGGGAATATAGTTAATAATATTGTAATAACTATGTAAGGTGCCAGGTGGATGCTGCAAATATCAAGGCAACACTATGTAAAGCATAGATTTGTCTAACCACTAAGTTATATAGCTGAAACCAATACAAAATAAAATTGAAAGAAATAAAAAAGAACAGTCCTTTTCTTCTCCTTCTGGTATCTGTGTGATGTGAATATTGTTACATTTCATGTTGTCCCAAAGCTCCCTTAAACTAATCATGTTCTTTTTGTATCTTTTTTTCAATTTAGTTGCTATGGTTGGGTGTTTTTTTCTACCTTGTCTTCCAACTTGCTGGTTCTATCCTCTGCTTTGTCTGCTTTTAATTCCTTCTAGTGTGTTCTTCATTTCACATATTGCACTCATTTCCTACTGGTTCTTATTCAAGGTTTCTAAGTCCTTTTCTATGCTGATGTAGTTTCCACTAAGTTCTTCGTAGTTCTCACTAAGTTCCTTGAGCATCCTTATAATAATTACATTGAATTGTATGTCTGATGAATGGCTTGCCTCGATTTTATTTAGCTCTATTTTGGAGATTCCTAATTTTGTTTCATTTGGGGGTTGTCTCTTCATATTTGTTTCTGTGTATTAGATAGATCTGCTTTGACTCTGTCTTGCGGAGCAGTCTTGTGTGTTAGGAGTCCTTGGGACCCAGGGGTGTATACTCTTTGATCTCCTGATCTGGATGCTCTAGGAATGTGCCTTGTGTGGGTTATGTGGACTCTCCTCCTGTATTTGGGTCTTGGTTGTTATTGGCTCTATCATTGAAGGGAGCTGGCCCAGAGCTACCCTTCTGGCTGGTTAACTATGAGACTCAAACTCCACCACGTGTTGTACACTGTTGTATAGGTGCTGGCAGTGCAAAACAAAACAACACAAAACAACACCAAAACAAGCAACCTCCCCTAACCACAACTGCAGTATCAGTGATAAGAGAGAAAATAATAATAAAAGCAGAAAGAGAAATGGAATAGTAGAGAAAGGGGAAAAGGAAAAAAAAATGAGAAGACCAAAGGAAAGAAAAGTGATTATGAGAGGAGAAAGAAGAAGAGAGGTAATACTAGTCATGAATTAAAAGAGGAAAATGGGGGAAAAGAACACAGAAAAAGCAACAAAAATAATAAAAAGAGAGAAGGGTACAATGGAATAATCAAAGGTAAGAGAAGAATGAGAGATATGAAAGAAAAATTAGAGCAACAAAAACAAAAGAAAAATAGTTAAAATAATAAAATGGCTATGAAAAAGAACAAACAGAAAAAAAGAAAGAAAGAAAAATGAATCAAGTGGATTTATCTGTCTCAGCAGAATTTAAATCTTGCCTGCTGGCTTCTCTTTTTGGAAACCACTCTGAGGTCTGAATCTAGTGTAAGCCAGTGTCAGGTGTTGTCCATGTCTGGCCCTCAATAGCATTTTCAAAGCTACAGGCATACACAATTTGTGGCTGATTCTTCCAGACTTGGCTGCTCCCAGTGTGGGCCAAGCTGCTCTTCAAAGCTGGCTTTTATCAGCACTGGGTCCAGGGGTGTATCTACAAACATCCCAAGTCATTGCAGGCTCTGACTCTGCTTGTTTCTGCCTGCTGGCATGCTGTCAATCTTAGACTACTCATAGACCTGACTATTTCTGAGAGGGCCTCTGGCAGAATTAGGGAGCTGTGGTTTCTAGATCTCCCATGGCAGGTGCCCTTCAGAATTCAGGGACGATGGTGGTTATATTTCCCCTCCCATGAGCCACTAGTCTGAGTCCATCCAGGGTTATTTCCCTGTACACCGCAGGGGTTGGGGGCTAGTAGGTTTCCAGAGCCCAGATTTCGGATCTTCTGGACATGGGGAGGGTATTTATGTGGCTCTTCCATGAAGGGGAAGCACCAGTCTATTTCCCAGGAAAGTGTATGACTTGGCTGTGTCCTACTGCCAGTCTCGGGTGACCCCTGAGTCTGTTTACATTGCTGTCTGCAACAAAGGTTAAGATTCAGGATGGGAGAGAAGGAAAAAAAACAAAACAAAACAACAGAACACCAAGACAGAACAAAGCTGAAAAAGGAACGAAAAAATGGTGCTGTGTGGATACACCAGGATTTCAGGGGATATGGTGAGAGGATTTCCAGAGGGTGAGGAGAGCAGTATCCCACAGGGTAAGGTCATTGATTTTCCCCTGGGAGGGGCTAGCTCTTCTCAAGAAAGATGGCTGCCTTGGAACCCAGGTATATCCAGGCCCCAAAAATCCCACAGCCACTCCATTAAGTTTATCCACAGTGCCTCCCACTCCAGACTTGCCTCTTGCGACACTAGTGCACTCCATCCTCCCTTCACTGGGGTCCAAAGTGAGTAGCAGCAAACACAAAACCTGTGCTTTGCCTCGTTATGGAAAAAGAAAGATGGTGGATTTGTCTCCAGTTGGATTTTGTCTCTCCCAAGCAGAGAGAGCCCCTGCAGTGCACACTCCTTGATCTGCTGATCTGGATGCTCTAGGAATGTCCCTTGCATATGTTATGTGGACTCTTTTGTTGTGTTTGGGTCCTGATTGTTATTGGTCCATTCATTGGTGGGAACTCACCTCTAGCTGGCTAAGGGAATCTTCCCCTACCAAGATCACCTCTGCTTTGAGAGGGCTTCTACTGTGGGCCAGATCCCCAGCTGGGGCACATACAGGAGGCCACCTATCGATGTTTCTCTCTCACACTGACACCTCTCCCCCTCTCTCCCAAATCAACAGAATGTATCCTATATGCATCATTTCTTTTCAAGTCTCATATCATCCTGATGGGATGAGGGAAGACAGGAAAGAGTTCAGCAGTAAAACTATGATACAGGACAATGGCAGAGCTCTTTCACTGCCCCCTTCAGTGAGTCTCAGCCTTGGGCTCTTGCTGCTGCATTCCCACCATGTTCTCAACAGCTAGTGCCACCCTGGCCACCTCACTCCACCCCTGATGCTCCCAGCTCCTTGGCTGATATGCACCCGCCTCAGTCAGATTCTTTCTTGTTCTTGGTTTCAGTAGCACTTGGGACCAGGGAGGCAACAGCCCTCTCCCCGACAAATATAGTAGCCCTTGTGCCTTAACTCCTAGTGGCAGGGAACATGGCCAGGCATGGCTTAGAGGGCATGAAAGCAACAATGGGTGCTGAGGTGCAACCAATCCAGTAGCTTCTTCCTGAGGAGGATTTTGTAAATTTCACAAAATGGCACATGCTCCAAACCTTCAGCCAGGAGCACTGGGCTGGGTGGTGGCAGCAGCAACAGCTTCACAAGGACAGTCCAGACCACTTGCCCCCAGTCACCCATACAGAAGGAGAGACACTTGCACACTTGTGCACATGCGCGCACACTCACCCATGCACATGGCCAATCACAAATGCTCTCGCACACAGTTAACTTAATTTTCAAGTAGTTTGCTCTGTAGTTTAGCTGCAAGACCAGTCCGGGGATGGGAGCAAGTGGATGGAGCTTCCAGCTACTCTGCAACCATGTTGGATCCCTTCTCCACTTCTCCCTTTTCCTACATGGAGAAATTTTTATGAAGAAAAATTGAGTTTTGCCTCACCCTGCTCCCCACGTATCACATGAATTGGAAATCTGCATTCTAAAAACAAATAGTAAAGCTTTTGTAAGATAACATGGGGAATATTTTCATGATGGGTAGGGAAAGTAGATATAATGGAAAAGGTTGATAAGTTGTAACTATATTAAAATTAAGAACTTTTGTTACTTGCCATTAAAGAATGAAAATATAAGCTATGGAGTAAAGGAATATATTAATAATACCAATAAAACATTAAATCTAAACCCTTTAGTTTATATAAAAGGGGTAGAAAATTAAGTAGAAAAAATTTTTAAAACATTTTAATATAAAGTAAGCAAATAACAAATTGGCATAAGAAAATGTACTCAAACTCATTAGTAATCAGCAAAATAAAATTACAACTGGGTATTACTCATATCTATCAATATAAAAAATTAAAATGATTGACAATTTCAAATGTGAAGATGTAGAAGAACTCTCATATGCTGCTGGTGGGAATATAACTTGGTTCACCTCTCTGGGAAATATTGTCATATGTACTAAAGTTAAAGATACTTATGTCTTATGCTTGAACACATATATTTCTGGGAACATATCTTTCACATATATCACCCATATGTAAAATATACAATTACATTCACTATGGTATATTCATAGCAACATAAGACAAAAAATGTTCATCGGTAAAAATTGGTCAAGTAAATTCTGGTACTGCTGTATAATGTAAACTATGCAGTTGCTGAAAAGAATGAGGTATTTGTATATATAACAATGTAAAATTATATGCATGATATGTAAGATAAAAATATGCAATAAAGTGTATATTTTTTTAAAAGTGGATTACCCATTCCCTGGCCAGATGGCTAAGTTGGTTGGAGTATCGTCCTGTAAACCAAAAATTTGCCAGTTCCATTCTCAGTCAGGACACATACCTGGGTTGCAGGTTCGGTCCCTGGTTGGGGTGTGTATGGGCGGCCACCGATCGATGTTTCTCTCTCCCTCCTTTCTACTCTCTCTAAAATCATAAAACATATCCTCAGGTGAAGATTTTGAAAAGTGAGCTATGTATAGGTATATTTCTTCTGTAAAAGTACTTTATAAAAATTAATATAAGGAGTTGCCTCTAGAGAAGAAAGCTGGTGGTAAAATATTTTATATCTTTTATATCATATGGATGTATTACCTATAAAAAATGACTGTTAAAAGCAAAGAAAAAATTCTCATAGACACAAACAACAGTATAGTGATTACCAGAGGGAAAGGAAGTGGGGGGAGTTAAAAGAGGGTAAAGGGTGAATAAATGGTGATGGAAAGAGACATGACTTGGGATGGTGGACACAATACAATATACAGATCATGTGTTATAGAATTGTATACCCAAAACCTATATAATTTTATTAACCAATGTTACCCCAATAAATTTGATAAAAAAGACCTACAGAAAATACAGGAACTGGTAGCTAATGATGCATTACTTTGATTATAAAAGGAACCTAAGAAATATAACAAGCATAGACACCATATATGGTATAACATTGAAAATAGGTAGTCACCAAAATTTACAATCATCTATGAAGTAATTAATGAGTTGTTTATTATTCAATATGTCTGCCTAATGTATTTATTCTTCTTTTTGGACTGTTCAGGAACATTTGTTCATTTAACCAACAGTTTTTGGCATATCCATAAGCCCGGGGCAGGTAATACAAAGAATACTAATTCATAGCTTTTGGTACATTAGAGAGGTATTATTTGGTATAAATAAAAACTTAATGCTTTGTTAGGACATCTTGTCTTCATGTTAAATCTGTGACCTATAAATATTTTATTAAAAACATGAATATACTTGTAAAGAATATAATAAATCCCTGCAAAAATGTGGTTTCTTACTATTTATATAAATCTTTAATTTTAAATTTTTTTCTTTCTTTTTTATTTTTTATGCTATTACAGTTGTCTCTACCTTTCCCTGGTTTCCCCACCTTCACTCATCCCCTATTCCCCCTTCTGTCAGGCCATCGCCACGCCATTGTGCATGTCCGTGGGTCAATATACACACCCCCATGATCATAGAAGCCTTATTTCCAATAGCTAAGATTTGGAAGCAGCCCTAATGCCCATCAGTACATGAGTGGATAAAAATGCTATGGTACATTTACACAATGGAATAATATGCAGCAGTAAAAAGAAGGAACTATTACCTATTGCTACAAAATGGATGGACCTGGAGAATATTATTCTTTATATTAATGCATTTGTTAACATAGCTACTTATACAGGATAGTGGGGAGGAGGGAAAGAAGGTAAAGGGAATGGGAAAGTTTAGACTGAGATCATACAGGTTGTGCTACCTTATCCAGTGGAATAGAATAAAGTTTGCTAAAGTTATACTTGGGAGATTTTGTGAAGTTTTTATTCCAATTTATATATGCATTTCTGCAGCCTGGGCTCAGATTGTGTAATGGTTGCTCCTGCTATTCTTAAAATGTAGCTAAAAATTTAATGGTGAACGAAATAGCCACATGATTTTGCTAGTGAGATCAATGATTGCAGGTGTAAGTAATTTTACATTCTATTCTGTCTCTTCCAATTTACCGCCAAAAATGTCTTTTTAAAATTTGGATTTCTGATGTAGGTTCAAGGGGCATATGACTTTTAAGCATCAAACGGAAGTTTGATTTTAAAAATGAATATGACATTCTTTGTTTAAAGGATTTGGTGGAAAAATGGGGTTTTGTACCTAATTACAGGTATAAGACTTCCTTCTACTCATTATAAATTTTTGAATTTTTAAACGTCTAAAAATTATTACAACTTCTCCTTTAAGGTTACCAGAATTTTCTGTAAATTATTTCCTCGTAAGAGAACTTAATTAACACGTATAGGTGGGACTCACATTTACAATGAGTATTTCCCTGAAGAGCTGTGCATATTTTGAATTTAGGAAAATTAAATTACATTTTACATGGAGTAGGGGAGTTTTCTATTTAATGACAATATTTGATTGGTCATTTCAGTTTATTAGGCTCACTTAATTAAATTTAGTACAGTAAAAATAAAATCCAGTACTTGGTATTGTTATCCAATACCAAAAGGAACAGTTCACTTAGTTTAAAGGTAAAAAATATCTTAGATGTCTGAACTTACCAATTTAGTTCACAAAATTGATTAGGTAGTCATTTGATGAAAAAAAATATCGAAATGGAACAAAGTAGCAGGGACTTCAGGGAATATACTCTGTGTTTTTGAAAATTTTACACGGCAGAGTTGGGAAAATACAAACCCCTTTCTCAAAATATAACAAATAAAATATTTAGCAAGCAATGTTCACGGTAAGTCATTAATATAAAGATACATATTCAACATAGAACAGGGAAAAATACATAGAACAATGATAGGAAAACTATTGGTAAGTTTCATAAAAGCTACGTTGCAAGAAAAGTTTATCCTTTAACCAAGAAATGAGTACGTACGTGTTTTCAGCATGTTTACTTTTCTCATATCAATATGCATCTTTTCCTCTTCTTTCTCCTTTCTCACTTTCTCGCTGTCTCTTTTACTCCCTAGTACTAATAAACAACATTGCAAAGATTTTCGTCCTGGCGAAACTTCCAAGTTTAGACTGAGTCTCTGTTCAAGGCCTTTAAGAGCTTGGAAGCATTTTCATAAATTATTTCCTGTTACCTTTGGCCTAATTTCTGGAAACTATTTGAAAATTTCAGGTGCCTGAATGTAAATTTTATCCTTACAGTTCATTAATAGCTCTATAAAAGTTAAATATATGAGCTGCTGCAAATTGAAACAGCTAAACTATTTGCTTAATGGATACATAGCCAGAGAACCATGATACTAACAGGAATATAAGGTCACAGTAGCAATTTCACTTGCTCGTTTTTTTTTTCTTTCATCATTACTGCCTCTATGTGTTAAGGATGCAAATTTCTATTACAATATATTAGACTAAAAGTAAAAAATAAATTAAAACCAAATAATACAAAATAAGAGAATAAAAAACACTGTTGTGGTAGAGCCGAACTTAAGGAAATATATACTATTTATTCTATATGGGATCTAGTATTGTGTTAATGCCTCTCTCTCTCTCTCTGTGTGTGTGTGTGTATATGTGTGTATATATATGTGTGTGTGTGTTTGTGTATGTGTGTACATATATATACACACACATATATAAAGTGAGATTATATATATCTAAATCTAAACACTAAGTCTTTTAAATTCATATACCCTTCCTTTTTCATTAATAAAATATAATAAGAATAATGTGATACAGGACAGAAAATTAAGTTCTCTCTAAATGAACAAACTAACTTTGATTAGGTTTATTCAAGGGACAGATTATATATATTCTAATTTAAACAAAACTTAATATGTTAGATTAATTATTATTACTATTTAACAGATGAAAACAAGCAGAAAAAGACTCAACAACTTACCAAAGGTCACGCAGCCTGTAAG
>PVJD01010303.1:0-54820 GCA_004026545.1 Mormoops blainvillei
ACATGTGGGTATTTGTAAGAGAAATTCCTAGAAGTGGGATTGCTGCATTCAAGCATATGTGCATTTAAAATATTGATAGATATTGCCAAGTACTCCCAATGACAATATATAAGAATGTCTGTTTCCTCACACCCTCACCAGGTTTCATAATCTTTGCCAATCTGATGGGTTAAAAAAAGAACTATTTTTTGTTATTTAATTTGCATATCACAGAATAATTAGTGGCATTGAGCATTCTCCCCATATGGTTTTAAGATACTGGAATCTCTTTCTGTGAACTGAACTACCTGTTTTATCTTTGTCTATTTTTCCTTTGAGCTGTTTTATTTTTTCTGGAATAGTTTCCTGTATTTGTTGTACACAGTATAAATATTTTCCAGATTTTTACTTGTCTTTGAACTTTGGCATTTTTGACAGCAGTATTTTTGAAACATGTTTGTTTTTCAATAGAAGTTTATAACTTGAGTGATCATAGTCATATATTCAGAATGACAACACTAGAGATGAAGTTATGAAAATGGTAGGAGTTAATATATTACAATTCTCTTTCTGCTGCAGATTTGCTGGGCTCCATGGGGACAGTCATTTAACCATATGCCTTAGTTTCCTCCTTGTAAAGTGGAAATCAGAATCTCTGCCTTAACTTCAAGACTTTACTTTGGAAGAAATCTATGAATGAATATAATCACTCTCTTTGGGGCTTTAAATACTCTCAACACAGGAATTTATGCAAAGTAGATTCAACAACATACTGAATACACAATATTTCAAGATACTAAGAAATTTCAGAGTGTCATGTAATCTTTAAAGTTCTTTCCCTAGTCCTTTTCCATTTTTAAAATCTTCTTTCTTCTCTTCCTTCTTTATGTACTCCTCTTTTTCTTTCTCCTCCTCCTTTTTTTTTTTTGATAGAATGCATACCTGACAGTTGGCAGATTTGAGAGCCACATCAGATGCTCTTACTAATTGCTTTACAGTGGTTAGTGATGCTATGTTATCTTACAAAAGAAGATAACAAAACTTTTTTTATTACATTTAAAATTACAACATTTATTTGTTTCAAAACTTATGAGAACACAGGCGGGAAAATCTCAGATATTCCACGCAGCAATATTTTCACTGATATGTCCCCTAGAGCAAGGGACGTAAAGGAAAGAATGAACAGATGGGACTTCATCAAAATAAAAAGCTTCTGCATGGCTAAAGAAAACATCAGCAAAATGAAAAGGGAACCAACCATATGGGAAAATATATTTGTTAATGACACCTCAAACAAGGGTTTGATCTCCAAAATATATAAAGAACTCACATGACTCTACTCCAGGAAGAAAATCCAGTTAAAAAATGGGCAAAGGACCTGAACAGACACTTCTCTAAGGAGGACATACACAGGGCCAAGAGTCATGAAAGGATGCTCAGCATCACTAGCCATCAGAGAGATGCAAATTAAAACCACTATGAGATACCACTTCACACCAGTCAGAGTGACCATCATAAACAAATCAACAAACAACAAGTGCTGGCGAGGCTGTGGAGAAAAGGGAACCCTAGTACACTGTTGGTGGGAAGGCAGATTGGTGCAGCCACTGAGAAAACAGTATGGAATTTCCTCAAAAAACTAAAAATGGAACTGCCTTTTGGCCCAGCAATTCCACAGCTTGGATAATACCCTAAGCATCCTGAAACACCAGTTCAAAAGAGCCTATGTACCCCAATGTTCATAGCAGCGCAATTTACAATAGCCAAGTGTTAGATGCAACCTAAGTGCCCATCAGTAAATGAGAGGATCAAAAAACTGTTATACATTTACCCAGCAGAATATTACACAGCAGAAAGAAAGAAGGAGCTACTAGCCTTCATGACAACATGGATGGAACTGGAGAGCATTATGCTAAGTGAAATAAGCCAGATGGTTAAAGACGGATACCATATGATCTCACCTATAAGTGAAACCTAATCAACAAAACAAACAAGCAGGCAAAAAAGAACCAGAGGCATTGTAATAAAGAACAAACTGACACTAACCAGAGGGGAAGGGGGAGGAGGATAATGGGGGAAAGAAAGGGAAGAGTCATCAAGGAACATGTATAAAGGACCTGTGGACAAAGCCAAAGGGGGTGCAGGATTGAGGGTAGCGGGTGAGGGTGGGGTGGAGCAGGGGAGCGTAGTGGTGGGACAATGGAGGCAACTGCACTTGAACAATAATAACAAAAACTTAATCAGAAAAATGTGGTTGTTTCAAAGAGCAACACATAAATGAGTAAACTTAAAATTGGAATTGTGAATGGCAGAATCAGCCATAGCCTTATCATTCATGAAAACAAAATGAGGCAATACCACCAAGTTTTGCAGAGTTTGTAAAAGCATCTTTGTGAAACGCATTTTGAAGACCTTTCATCTGAATTATCCTTTCTTAATTTCTGCTAAAACATTAAATTCTGGGACTAGTTGCTATAAATAACTGTAGGAAAGAAGGAAGGAAGGAAGGAAGGAAGGAAGGAAGGAAGGAAGGAAGGAAGGAAGGAAGGAAGGAGGGAAGGAAGGAAGGAAGGAGGGAAGGGAAAGAAGGGAAGGGAAGGAAAGGAGGGAGAAAGAAAATGGAGAGAAAGATTTCGCAGCCAAGTCCCTACCCTAAAGTGACCAGAAAATATTATTAAAAATGTTTTCTCTCTTACTTCATACCAGATGATGTATTCATACAATGTTCACAATAAACAATTAAACCCAAGCATCACAACAGGGGAAGAGAAGTGTCAGCCAGATTCCTGGCACTTATTTTGAAGTTTGTTGTTATTTGACTCCATAACCCAAAATTCTGTTGAAAATAAGCCTTACCAAAAATAAGTAAGAAAGAACCGATTTCTCTAACAATTTTTCTACCTTCTCTTTTTTAATAGTATTTTTAATTTTATTTATTTTTTATGATTATTATTCTTTTATTTTTAGACAGAGTGAAGGGGGTGAGAAAGAGAGGGAGAGAAACATCAGTGTGTGGTGGCCTCTCGTGCTTCCCCTTCTGAGGACCTGGCCTGCAACCCAGGCATGTGCCCTGAATGGGGAATCGAACTGGTGACCCTTTGGTTCGCAAGGCTGATGCTCAGTCCACTGAGTTACACCAGCCTGGGCTCAATTACCACTTTTTCTTTTTTTATTTTATTTTAATTTACTTTTTAGAGAGAGGGGAAGGGAGAAAGAAATACAAGGAGAGAAATATCAATGTGAGAGAGAAACATCAATCAGTTACCTCTCATAGGTGCCCCAACTTATAAGTGGAACCTTATGAGTGTAGGAACCCACAACCCAGGAATGTACCCTGACCTGGAATCAATCCAGCAGCTTTTGCTTTGTGGGTCAATGCCCAACCAACTGAACCACACTGGTCAGGACTTCCTACATTTTTTATCCCTCTTTTAGCCTCCATATTTGTTAAGATTGCATGTCCCAACAGTATCATAGTATGATACCCCAGGGCCTGAAATCATAAGTATGCTTATCTGCTTAATTTTGTCAAGAATTACACTAGTTATTTACATTGAACACTGAGATTTTACATTCATTCATTCACTCATTGTCTACCTATAATATGTCAACTCCTATGCTATGTAGTCCATGGTGATATGAAAATGAATAAGGCATGACCTCTTCTCTAAATGAAGGTCCTCTTAATAAAAATAGATAGGTAAATATGTAATGTTTCACATTTGAGGCGATCAGTCCAATATGTTGGCTGTTGGTGGCTTTATCATTGTTTTTACCTATTTCAAGAATCGATGTTAATAGGAGTTTTAAGCTTTTCACAGCTTTAGCTGTAAGCTTTTCACTCTGCTACTCTTTCCCTGGCATGCTAGTGGGCAGAGTGTAAAAGGAGTATTTTGCTGATATTGCTTAGATACTTTCTGCCAAACAAAAAAATATGGTCTTTTAACAGCAAAGGTTTAGGAAAAACAGAGGTGGGAGCAACATGATAACTAGCGATAGAAACAGGTGTCATTAAATTTGGTATTATTAACATTGTTGGCTATAGGTTTGAAAACATCTGAAGCTAAGAGTAAGTGTGAGGACCCAGAAAAGGGGACATTTATATGAAGAGTTCCTGCCCTATTCACTGATTAGCTAGTCTAATGTGCCAGCTTCCATAGAACCATTCACTGTAGAGGTGAGCAACAGGTGCTTCGTGGCTCTTATAACCATTGTCCCTCCTAGACAACTCCCTGTTTGTAAAGGAACCATCTATTTCTTTTGTCTTTGTCCTTGACTACATTCCTACCCATAAGTATATTGGTGTCGCTATTTACTTGGCTTTGAAATGCGGCCTCTTGAGTTGTCACCCCTCCAAGGACTTGGCTCAGATTCATCCTATTTGATCCTCCCACTTAGAAACCTTACATGTAAAATACCCTGATGGAAGGTATCTCTCAGAGCCAGGCACGTCTGCTTGGGATTCTACAAAATAAAATATATTTTGATTTCCAAGGGCACTGCGAATAGTGTCCAATGAGTAATATTTTAAAGTATTTATGAAGGCATACCAGATGACCTCATGATGTTTCTCCCCTCCTTTGAAACTATTCACAGACCAGACAAACAATTTTCCTTTGTGTTTTTTCTGTATTTATGTGTGTTAAGCGAAGCATATCAGACGAACTGGATATGGACAAAATCTTGCCTTTTTATCTTGTCAACCCGTCGACTCTGTTGGTTGACATAATCGCAAATGAATCTCAAATAACCTTCTTGTAGCCTCCGTGTCTTATTCCCCAAGGTGTCTGTGAATGTAGCAATTCCAAATGAGTCAAAGTCAAACTGTAAGATTCTAGATATCCTTTACTTTGCTTTCTTTATGTGAATACCATCTCGTATGCAATTAGCATGCTATTTGAAATCTCGTCATACCTACCTACATGCCTATTCTGTATTTTGCCTTTTTCCTTTAACCAAGAACATGTCTTATTTTACATATAGGCTTACTTTTTTTTTTTTGCTTTTATTAAATTCAATGGTGATAATTCCCTTTGAGAAACATTATTTTAAAATTATTAGAATATTAAGGAAATATGTTAAGAAAATATAACCTGTCTTTAAACTGATGTAATGGTATTTGCATTTATGCAGGTAACATTTCTCTTGTTAAAAATTAGAGAACTTCATTGATGAAAGAGCATCTTTTGCACGTTATTTTCTTTTATGTTTATCATTTTCCATTTTTTTATTATAGAAGTATTATGTCTATAAATAAGTTCATCAAAAAGGCTAAAACTGAATTACTCAACTCCAAAGCCTTAATGTAACCTCTCAAACTAACATTTTAAAGTATCTGCTTTAAAAGTTATAACCATAAAGGGCACATTCTTTTATCCTGCTCTTTTTTTTTCTCTTAATACATATATCCTGAGCATTTCCTCACACTACCAGGCAGTCATCATAAACTTTGAATTTTGAGTTTTTATGCCTCTTTTATAATTATAAATGGTCAGAGGGTTTACTTTAAACATGAATTACTGTGGCTTCTTATCCATGCACTGAAATATTAAGTCATGCAATTATTCAAATCTACTAGACTAAATTGTTTAGCATGAATGAAATAAAATACCGTTGTTTGCAATCTGGCTTTAATTTGGTGATTTATATCTCTTTCTCTCTACCTACCATGTAATGAGAAGCTTTCAGTAAAGCCGGCAACAGAAACAGAGACACAAGTCCGTGGCTGGTGATGCTGTCTGATGGCTGTCCAGACTTACAGCTTGGTGTTTGGAACCTGGGTCCCCTTGAGGTTTGTTCCAGTTTTATTAGAAGCTGCTCAGAGGAGGCTTAACATAGGCAGGCAGATCCGGTGGCAAGACGAATGACAGGCAATCTGAGAGCAACTCTGGAAGAGACCTGTGGCAGCCCTGTGTTAACACAATGACTGTGTTTATTAGAATAAAGAACCACCAGCAAGGTACAGCCAACCAAATCAGTCACATCTGTATATGGGCTTATGCATAGCTTATATACATCTTTCTCCTTTCTCCTAGGACTCTGTCTATTCAGAGCTTCTGTTATTTAAATTGAAATGGTTTACTAGATAAAAATTGCTCATTTATTTGTTTGCAATATTTAAGTCCAAAGTACACAGAAGAAAGTACAGTTGTGTGCAAATAATGATACTTCTGTCAATAACAGACCACATCTATGAGGATGATCCCATAAGATTATAATTGAATTGAAAAATTTCCATTGGCTAGTGATGTCACAGCCATCCTAAAAGTTGTCGTGCAACACATGAGTCACATATTTGTGGTGAGGCTGGTGTGAACTAACCCACTGAGCTGCCAGTCATAAAAGTATAGCAAAACAATTATGTACATTACATAATACTTGATAACATTAATAAATGACTATGCTCCTGGTTGATGTATTTACTATACTGTACTTTTTATCATTATTTTAGAGGGTATTCTTTCTACTTATAAAAAATGTTTACTGGAAACAGCGTTGCTGTGTTATACCAACTGTAGCCTCATGCGTTTGTCTCATTTTTACGGTCTCTTGAGTGCATCGTTCTCTCCTGTGTTTGACTTGATCTTGTGTTTATATTTGTTGTTTCATGTAGTAATATGCTGTATGGGCTTATAAATTAGCAGCAATTGGCAACACCATATAACCTAGGTGTGTAGCAGGCTAGACCGTCTAGGTGTGTGTAAGCACACTCTCTGATGATCATACAATGATACAATCACCTAACACACATTTCTCAGAGCGTATCTCTGTCATTAAGCAGAGCATGTCTGCAGTTCCAAAACAATTAGAATAGACCTCTACTGTTCTTCAAAGAATATGCAAAACTACTATCTGATTTTGGAAAAAACTAAAAAGAAGAGAGAAAACTGGCAGACTCCCATGTTAAATGTATACGCGTGTTAAATAGAAGGCATGCATATATCAGGATCACAAATATCTAGTCGAATATCTAGCCTTCTTAGGAGTAATGGATTTTCAAAAAAAAATACTGTAGACGATCAGGAGAGGGCTGAGTTTATTGGCCAGCAGGAAGATGCGTGACACTGGAAAAGGTCGGAGTAAGATGGCAAATATGCCATTGCCTAATACGTGCCAGAGATGAACAGTAGCCAAGCTAACCTATACTAAGTCATCCCCTCAATAATCAAGGTCTTTTCCAGAAATCTAATTCCACTTAATGAATATAGTGGATCAAGTAAGGGTTGCATTACAATTCAGAAGATATGCATTTTTTAATTATGTAGAGTCCTCTTACCCTGTCAGACAAAACATTAGACTAGATTTAAGGTAGATCAGGAAGGGGAAGCCATATTGGGAGACTTTAAAATGTGAAAAATCTCCTGAGAGTCTGAAACTCTATTATGTTTCTCTCTGAAACTCACTTATCATCAACACACTTATTTGCATGTCTTAACAAGTTAAGAGGTTGTCCAAGTAGAGTGTAGAAGGAAAACAAGATGATGCATAAAAAGATTTGGTTAGAAATCAAATTGACATATGGCAATGGATTTTCTTCCTGCTCTATGTCAAGAAATGAGCCATGTGGCTGTGGACTCACTTCAGTGAGAAGAAGCTAACATGGCCAGTGGAAACATCTGTGTTCCAAAGGCCAATAGATCGAGCTTCATTCTAGCTCAAAAATGTACTACCTGTACAAGCTTGTTCAGAGCTTCTGAATGTCAATTTTATTAACTGGAACTTGTCTTTTATTTAATCAATCAAAAGTACTTATTGGGCACCTCCTTAGTACCAGGCATTATTCTAGCTACCGTAAATTCAGCAATAAAAGATCTCTGCCCCCTACAAAGCTTATCATCTAACACTTTTAGAATTACTAAGCTGATTAAGTGAGAGCATGTATTTAAATCTTCTATCATAGTGCTTGGTACAGAGTAAGTACTCAATAAATGTTCATTTTTTTCTCCTATTTATCCAATATACTCCTTTTTGAAAATTCATGCTTAAGAATAGTAAGCCAACCTAGTGGGACTTTGGCATGTGTTGACTTATTATTCCTCTGTCAAATGTAGACTTATTAGACAATAGACAAGCTTAGTCCTTTGGTATCAAATATAACATTCTCTACCCATTGATCCCAAACTCAGATCCCTGCAGTGACCAGGCAACGAGGCGAATGAGTGACTCTAGGTGCAGTAAAATGTTTAAAACAGGCTGTGTAGTGGGGGTTGTAGAGCCAGCAGGATTCAGTTCCAGCATAGAGGGCCTTTCAGCCAATTTGTTGCAATGTTGGTGAATGAGTTCAATATTGCCGTATCTCCTAATTTTGCAAGCAAAGTAGGAAATCCAGTTTATTATGTAAAATTTCCAGATTGTGTAGTATAGACAACTAGTTCGCACACACACACACACACACACAGGGAGTACAGCAATTCTGTACACACCTAGAAAACAAATTAATGGACCACATGTTCGTAACCTCTGCTCTAATAGATATTTTGCTCCTTTATTTACCTATAGAATTGATAAGTATTAAAGCCAGGTTATATCACATCATCACCCTTCTTCTAAGTCCTTCAGAGTTTCATTTTCTACATTAGCTGATGTTCACATCTGGCGAACATCACAATCACCTCTGGAACTTCTTGAAAATATACATTTCTAGAATTCACCCTTCCCCCTGCTACTAATTAGAATCTCTAGAAATGTAACAAAATATTCTCTACTGTTAAAATATTTTCCCAGATGATTCCTATGTTGAGTCAGGCATGGGGACTTTGGATGTACAGAATGAAGGATTATTCTTTTAGCATCCAAAGTCCTTCAGAAACTTCTCTGTTATATTTCATAGCTTAATACTCTGTCACCCTCCTTTTCTATCCATGAAGGTATCATCACTTTCATGCTTGATGCACCTGCCTGTTGAGCCTACATTATCTCACTTCTTTCTCTTACAGAAAACCTTATTCATATTTCAAGCATGAGTTCCAATGTTATATCTTCTCCAATGCCTTCTGCATCCTGCTAGGAAAACTTGGGTATTTCTTCTTATATAATTCCAAAAACACTTTGGACTTACCTGAATTAATGATTCTTGTCATGATGTATTACTATTGTTTGTTCCCATATGTGGTTTCTCACTTTATATTGTCTTATTCATCTTGAGCTGTTATAACAAATACCATAGACTGGGAGCTTAACGAAGATAAATTTCTCACAGTTATGGAGGCTGGGGAGTCCAAGGTCAAGGGTGCCAGCAGATTCAGTGTCTGTGGATACCTGGATTCCACATTTGCATATGGCTGTCTTCTCGCTGTATCCTTATGTTTCCCATATGTCCTTTTTCATACAACAGTAATTGCATTCATGAGGGCTCAGTCCTCATGACCTGTTTTCTTTCCATAGGCCCCATATCTAAATGCCATCACATCAGGGCTTAGAGATTCAACATATGAATCAGGCCACAAACATTCAGTGTTCAGTGCATTCAGTACATGGCAGGTTCCTAGTCAGTGTTTGATGAAAAAAATGAAAATGTTAATCTGAATATAGATTTGCAGGCATAATAAATTTTGTGGGCTCATCACTAAGTTCTCATTTTATCCACCTGTAGGAGGATGTTCCATTAAGGAAAAAAAAAGCATAAATCAGAACTGATCCATTTGGTACTTAAGTTGCAGGGATTGCATTTTTAAATTTTGAATTTTCACATTAATATTGAATTAAGACAAAAGCAACAAATTTATTTTACAAATCATTTTTTAAAAGTCCTGTCATCCCTTTAGAAGGATATGATTTTGGAAATACTACAAATTACAAAGTGCCCATGGTAATGCTACAGTTCTTTAAAATGTCCACCGCTTTGTCGAATTCCCGTTCCCACTCTCTGCTTGGGAGCTAGAGATCTCTGAGGAGTGAAGGGCTAGGCAGTGTGGCGGGGAGGTACCCTGAGAGTCCTGTGTGGCAAAACTGATAGCAGGAGACATTAACAGTCTGTAACAGTAGCCAGGTACTCAGACAGCTTTATTGATGTGTCAACAGGCTAAGAAGAGAAGTCACCACAGCAGGGTGACAAGGACTTGTTCTCTGTGTCCATCGATCTGCAGTCTCCCATGGAAAACTCCACATATGTCTGAATGTCTTGAGTGGTTTTATTGATGCGGCATCTGCCAGCTGAGTGGGGAATTGGAGTTACCACATTTATCTTGCCTGTCGTGTCGGTCCTGTCGTTTTAGAATGTAATATATACATAGATGATGCAGGAAAGAAGAGATATTGAATATCTTGCCATATCACTTTGGGTAGGTGGCTGTGGAAAATGACAAAATCCCAGATAGTCATAGGAGTATAAAATCTTCCCAAAGTGTATTATATGTGGCTACTATTACGAACTTTCTTCAGTCCTTTGTTACTGAAATCCTCTATTGCAGCAGGTGAGGATTCCTGACACAGAGAACCAGTCAGTGGAGCAAAACTGTCATCCAGGAAGTTGATACAGAAAGCTGATAGGAGTTTAAGACATGTCTAGCTTGTGAGGAGGGACATTCACTGAGCAGACTGAATTAGGGCAGGTCAGTAGATCATAACGTCATAGGCCTAAGACAAACTTTAAAAGGTTATACAGTCCATTTTCCTGTCTCCAAGCTGGAAAATCCTTATATTGTACAGAAAAAAAATTAGGTTTTGATTCCTTTTCTGTAGTGTACTTGACTGTTAATTTATCAGTTATTTCATACTATATGCTCAGCTATGATACTAGAGATAATGTTCTAAAAACTTTATCACAGTTTAATAGGAAAAAAGAAAGCTTTACTCAAGGTATTGAGGGTAACTCAAAAGAACACTACCCAAGCCTGAGCTGCGGAAAACCTTAGCAAAGGCTGCTTGGAGGTTAATAACTGCAAGTTTGGATAGTACTGTATATTTGACAATGAATGTGTTTCAGTAAATCTTTGAAACCATTGATCACAGTGGAATAGCCCTTCATATTTTCATTTCAGTGTTTTCTTAAACCTCAGATATGCACATCATTGCTTGCTCTCTCTTAGGAAACTTACTCCCCTATAGCTTACAAGGGGAAAAAAAACTTTTTCGCCTTTTACTCATCTCTAGATATAAGTCAAACTATGATCTTCCCTTCATGACTAAGTTTTCTGCGATGATTACATACATTCCTATCACTCCTGAACCTGTCGATATCTGGCTTCTGTCCCACTGCTTCTCTGAAATAGCTCTGACAAAGATTGCTTAGGGGCTCCAAGGAGCTTTTAGTCCTTATCTAGTCTTACCTCTCTGCAACCTATGGGATCCTTGACTACTCTCTACCTCAGGAAACCTATGCCGGTGGCTTCTGAAGCATATCTCTCCTCATTCTACCACTGCTGTGCCCTTTACTGTGTCTTGTAGTTTTCTTTCTCTTTACTTGCATTACAAGTGATGGAGATGCCTGCAGTTTTATTTTTGTCCTTGCTTCTTATCTCTTTTTTTTCCTTCCACAGTATATATTCTACTGGGTCTTCAGCTATCCTTAATATTCTGGTAATTCACAAATTTCTCTCTCCAACACAGATATCTTTGCAGAGCTATGGCTTTGCACCAACTCTATGTTGCATAGCTTCACTTGTATATACTTCAAGCCTCTGCGACTCACCCTCCTGGCCAACCCCTTCCCCCATTTCATGTCTATCCATGGAATGGTATACCCAGTCATATTCTGTTTATCAGGTTTCACTGTTTTCTCTCCTTCATAAATTCCATCACATTTCTATTGATTTTACCTCTTTGATGGTCACCCACAGTTAAGCAGTATCTGTGACTATTTCTAAAGTCCTGGCAAGTTTTTTAAAAGGCACCGTGTTATCTGCAGATAGCTAGAATCACAAAGAACTGCTAGGCTAAGACCAAGCCTGGTGCAAGGGTTAGAGACATTGCCATCAAATGTGTAGAGTAGGTAATGACTGTAACCAAGCCTCATAACTTATTATTTCTCTTTCTATCCCTGTGCATGTCCATGATGCCAAGTGGCAACAAGAAAACAAATTTTATTGGTCACACACACATATTTTTTTCTTTGTAATAATCAATATTGTCTGCATTTTTAAAAGAATTTTTCAGAGTCATAAATACAAAGAAAATTATTTCTGACTTCCAGTCAAGATGGAGGCATAGGTAAACATTGCTCGCCTCCTTGTACAACCACAGAAAAAATTACAACTAAATTACAAAACAATTATCTCTCAGAATCATCAGAAAATTGAGCTGCATGGAAGTCTGACAACTAAAGAATTAAAGAAGTCACATTCATCCAGATGGGTAAAAGGGGAAGAGATGCAGATATGCAGAGATGCAGAATGGGTAGTCCCATACTCACACGTGGCAGATAAAAATCTGGAGGGATAAGTCAGGAGTGAGGTATCCCAGCCCTACACCAGACCACACAGCCCAGGGTTCCAGAGCCAGGAAAATAAGATAACTTCTGGCTGTAAAAACCAGTGGGGGTTGGGGTGGTTGAATAAACTACAGGATTCTCAGGTGTCTCTACTTAAAGGGCCCACAACAGACTTAGGACTTACACATATTTACTCCCTCTGGGCTTTAGCACCAAGGCAGCAACTGGAAGGACACCAGTTTTATACAGGGAGAAACTGAAGTGTCCGGCATCAGAATGAGTGCCAGGGGACAGCATTCTCCTGGACAAATCTCCAGAGGACAGGCAGTGACCATTGTCCCTTTTCTGAGTCCGCCCCCACAGAGAGCCACTGAGTAGCAATGCCATATCCAAGACGCCATCAACCTGGTTCACATGGGTTGTCCCACCAATGCAATTACCTAAGGCTTTGCCCACACAACTTACAAGTTTGCTTTTCTACAATAGACCACACTACTAAGACAGGGAGTCAAAGCAGCTCTACCTAATGCATAGAAACAAATACAAAGAGGCTACCAAAATGCGGGGACAAAGAAATAGGGCCCAAATGAAAGAACAGAACAAGATGCCAGAAAAAGAACTAAACGAAATGGAGATAAACAATCTATCAGATGCAGAGTTCAAAACACTGGTTATTAGAATACTCAAGGGGCTCATTGAGCACTTCAACAGCATAAAAAAGACCCAGGCAGAAATGAATGTTACACTAAATAAAGAAAAATTTATAAGAATCAACAGTGGTATGAAGCCAAGAATGAATTCAATTATTTGGAACATAAAGAAGAAAAATAAAAACATTCAATCAGAACAACAAGAAGGAAAAAGAATCCCCCCCAAATGAGGATAGGGTAAGGAACCCCTGGGACAACTTCAAACATACCAACATTCAAATATGGTGGTGCCAGAGGGGGAAGGGAATGAGCAAGGAATTGAAAACTTATTTTTAAAAATAATGAAGGAAAAATTCCCTAATTTGGTGAAGGAAATATACATGCAAGTTCAGGAAGCACAGAGAATCCCAAACAAGATGGATGCAAAGAAGACCATACCAAGACACATCATAATTAAAATGCCAACAGTTAAGATAAAGAGAGAATCTTAAAAGTAGCAAGAGAAAAGCAGAGTTACCTACAAAGGAGTTCCCATAAGACTGTCAGCTTATTTCTCAAAGAAACTTTATAGGCTAGAAGGGACTGGCAAAAAGTATTCAAAGTGATGAAAAGCAAGGACCTACAACCCAGGTTACTCTTTCAAGCAAACCTATCATTTAGAATCTGAGGGCAGTTAAAAATGCTTCCCAGACAAGGTAAAGCTAAAGGAGTTCATCATCACCAAGACATTATTATATGAAAAGTTAAAGGGACTTATTTAAGAAAAAGATCAGAACTATGAACATTGAACTGGCAAAAAAATCAGAATTATCAACAATTGAATCTAAAAAACAAACTAAGCAAACAAGCAAAATGGAAACAAAATCATAGATATGGAGATCATTTCGAGGGTTATCAGTTGAGGGGAGAGGGGAAAATGGGGAAAAGATCCAGGGATAAAGAAGCACAAATCGGTAGGTACAGAATAAACAGGGGGATGGTAAGAGTGGTACAAGATATGGAGTAGCCAAAGAACTTACATGCGTGATCCATGGACATGAACTAAGGGGGGGATTGCCAGAAGAAATGGGGGATACTGGGTGGAGGGGTTCACAGAGGGGAGACTGGGACAACTTTAATAGCATAATCAATAAAATATAATAAAAATAAAAAATAAAATTATTTCTACCATGGGATTCTCAAGAACTGTGGAATTAGGTAATAAATTAATTTGGAAAGTAAAACTTCCTCATCTCCTGTTACAAAGATAGCTAATATTCATTTGTAATATTCAAAGTTGACTTTGTTTTGATTAAGGCAGTGCTTTGAACAGGGACTACAGCATGCTATACAAATCACAGTGAGAGAAGAGAATGATCACTACAAGATGAATCTGGAGATATACGCTGGGCCAGTATGGTAGAAGAGCACCATAGACCAAGCAATGGCTTGGCATTTGTTCTAAATGCAATGAGAAGTCTCTAAGCTTTTAAAAACTGGGCCATGATATATTTCTATCTGTTATGTGAATTACATTTTTATGTAAGCAAAAGAAAGCAAAATAAACAAACAAGAATCAACATATGACTATGTCTAAAATTAGGTAATAGTAGACATGAAAAGAAATGAAAAATTCAGAAATATATTTTGAAGTTAGCATTATCATGTTTTTTTGATGGAATAGATGTGATTAGAAAGGATGAAAGATGTCTCCTACGTTCTTTGCTTCAGCAAATGTGTGAATAACAGTACTAATTTTCTGAAATCTCAAAGAGTAGAGGAGAAATGGATTTTTGAGAAGTATCAAGAATTCTGATCTGCCTGTGTTAATAAGGCAGAGATGCCTGTTAGATGGTAAATAAAGTAAGCAGTTGTACATATGGGTCCAAAATTGTGTTAGCAGTTGTATTGGTTTGGCTAGAAAGTTCATTAGTGTTTTTTTTTTTTTTCCCTTAAGATGGCTCTAGTAGCACTTAGTTGTCTTTAACTTCATTTGAAATAATTTTGTTAGATTGCATTGTGACAGCTGTCATCTCAGCATGCATTTAAAAAATAAACATCACAATTGGTGAGTTTTTATGTAACCATTTTAATATTGAAGATGGAAGAAAATAAGCAATATTTTTGGCACATTATGCTTTATTATTTCAAGAAAGGTAAAAACGTAACTGAATTGCAAAAAAAGATTTGTGCGGTGTATGGAGAAGGTGCTGTGACTGACTGAACGTGTCAGAAGTGGTTTGTGAAATTTTGTGCTCCAGATTTCTCACTGGATGACGCTCTGCATTTGGGTAGACCAGTTGAAGTTGATAGCAATCAAATCGAAGCATTAATTGAGAATAATAAACATTATACCATGCAGGAGATAGCTGACACTCAAAATATCCAAATCAATAAACTCATTGGTGAAATGAAAAAATGTGTCTCTTACTTTATGGAAAAAAATATGAACTTTTTGGCCAACCCAATATTTTGTAGGACAAGTAACCTAGCCTGCGTGGGGGTTCCCCCTGGGCTGACCTAGCTCTTCAGAGACAGAGGCCTAAGGCTCAAATCTGACAGGGCAGGGTGGATGTATTTCATGAGACTTCTTGGCACAAATTACACAGCTGCATCCTGCTGCTCCAGGTTCTAGTCTACCTGCTTGTACAGCTTTGGCAATCAAGAGAAAAAAATAATCAGTGTTCAGGGGTATGCTATACGTTATATTTCTAGAAGGTTTCTGAGAGATGTTAGAATGACATCAAGAAAGGCTCCCAGATCACAGCTATGTTCTATGTCAGTCCTTTCTGAACTTCACCCCAGGTCATTTATGGTGGATGTCGTGGTAAAAAAGACATATTCTGTGGCCGAGACAGGTTTCTGGTTTTACCGGTTATGTTTGGGAAATTGGTGTGGTGGGAAAGGGGAAGGACATGGCGCTTAAAAGTTAAAGGTTATTGGGGAAGAATGGCTGCTGAAGTTGTGTAATAGAGTGAAAAGTAACAGGGAAGGGTGAAAGAGAAAGTGAAGGGAATTTGGTGCAATTCCAAGTTGGGATGGAAGGTTTAATATTTTGGTCTCTAAAGATTCCTTTGTAATTATTAGGTAGAAAATTCAGTTGTTATGAAATGTAATTATTGCTTCCTAAGGGATGAGGATTTGGAGAGTGCAGATGGAGGGAAAAAACACCTCAATTTGGAGGAAACGTTGACAGCAGGGGAAATTATATAATATACATGTGTTGCCAGAGTTTGCAACTATATAGGTAGGATCAATGCCCAAGTCTAAAGGGTAGACCTCAAGGCCAGAAATTCTGAAAGGCTCTCCCTCATCCTGTGTTAATTGTGAATTAACATATCCCTAGCAGAGGGAAGCTCCCACTTTTTCAACCTTCCCCACTGCTACAATGCTGCCAATGCTTATGCTTCTCGGTAGAGTGTGGCCAACTCTCTACCAGGGGAATGCTGGGTTGCCAATTGGCTAGCAATGTCACATTGCGCCTCAATGGTAGTTAATAAAAATGTTGAGGGGAGAGTGCTTCCTTTGCAGTGGAGTACTGTTTTATGCTGCATTTGTGAATTTCATGGAAGAAGAAACTTACTTGGACATTGCTGAGATTTCATAATTCTGAAATGCAGTAATTATGACAAAGCGTGTGGGTGGCAAATCAATAATTTTCCAGAAAAATTGAGTAACACTCCACTACACATTGAACTTTTTAAAAAACAATTACTTTCCAGTGGTTTAGAGGGAAAAGGAGCCAAAAGCAATAGCTATATGCTCCATCCAGATCCTGTTATCTGCAACAGGGGACACTAATAGCTTTTATAAATGCTGAGGGCCAGTGTTTCCTACTATTAGGATCACTTTGAGCTTCATTCTCCAGCCGGTGAACAGACTTCCGGCCCCATTGTCCTCAAATTGTTGTTCATCTGATGCTTTTACATGGTCTCCCGGCTGCCGTCTAGGTTTCTAGCATCAGATTCTGGACTTGGGAGTCACAGTTAAATGAACCAAAATATGGAGTCATTACTTGCTGCCTTTTTATCTCCAGTGACTTGTACAACACTTTGGGTTTGTTTGTTTGTTTGTGTGATATTTACAATAGTAATATTAGATGTCAACAAGGAAAAAATATGGATAATGTTGTGAAGATCTCTGAAAGGGAAAAAACATTCCAACCTGAAATTTTCCACGGTGACTCCCTTTGTCGAAAGGGAGGAAACAAAAGCAGTCAATGGAAAATCTGGAAAGTTTTAATTGTTCAGCCTTTTCATTAAGAAGTGCTGGGTATTTCTTAGATTGTTTCTTGTCATAAGCAGATGATTTTGATGGGTACTTTAAATTTTTCAAACAGGCAATAACTCATCTGGAAAATTTATTAACTCCCAAATTATTATGGATAGATTATATGTAATCTATGGCCAGGGTCAAAGGTGGGAACTGGTAGAGACATCCAATACTATCTAACTCAAGTTTTCTATTTGTTAATTCAGCAAACTTAAAGCTAGAAAGAAATTATTCATGCCTAGTATTTCCAAGTTCAATGTAGGTAGAACAGGAGGTGCCTACTTCCAAGGCCAATACTTCCCCTAACGGTCCAATTAAAGATGGCACTGCAAGTACCAATGCATTCCATGAATTCATATACACAAATCATAACTTGGATTCAGAAATACTTAGTCCACTAAAATTATTTTATTTTTGTTTTGGTTGCCGGAGTCCTCTAGTCAGTGTGTAAGATTTCATCCCATCTTCCGATGTGGACGGTTTGTGAGAAATGAGCGCAGGGAGTTGCAATTTGGAAGAGCCAACATGGCCTCTCTGAGAAGCTGTGGTGGCATACTCTGCGGTTTCCTTCTCCAGGCTTCCTATATTGGCACAGTAGGAGAAACTTGTCTCCGTGGTGTGTCTGCATTTTAGAAAGATATTTGATGAAAAATCTCTGAATATCCTTATGAATAAGGTAGAAGCATACACGGTAGAATGAGAGTAGTGATTGGCAGATGCATAGTATATTTTAAAATTAATGTTGTAACAGTCTCACTGCTATTAAGGCCTGTCTTAAAGAAGAGGAATTAGCTTTCTTTTGTATGATTTCAGAGTGTGGTACCAGGACCAAAGAGTAAAAGTCAATGATATAGTTTGATTGGTTATAAAACATAATAAAATTTCATAAGAGGTAGTGAATTATCTGTCACCAGAAGTATGCAGTCAAAGGGATAAAAACCTATATATGACCAAGGTTAGAATAATCTAGTACAAGAATTCTCAGAACATTTGCTGTCAAGACTTCTTAAAATTCTTTAAAATTCCTGAAGATCTAAAGAAAGCTTTCGCTTATGTGTATTATACCTATCAATAAAATAAAACTTAGAAAGTTTTAAATTATTAATTTAAAAATATAATAGTATACTTATTATATGTTAACTAGGTTTATGAAAATATCTATTTTTCATTAAAATTTAGTGAGTATTTTATGTTTTTCTGGTTTAATAGAAGAGAGTAGATTTTCATGTCTGCTTCTCTGTTAAGATACATGCTTTTATTTGAGGAATGGAAAAAAGTAAACACTTCACATGGTTATGTAGTTTGAAAGATGGTAGTGATGGTAATGCTGGTATTTTAATTATTTCTCAGATGATTGTGAATATGTGAACCATCAATGAAGTTTCTTAAAGGGTAACTGCAGTGTGAAGTTTGAAACATAACAACTGAGCTTTTCATATCTGTTACATTACAAGGCATTAGTCTAGCTTAAACTTTGATCTTTTATCCATGAATGATTTTGAAACATCATGGATTAGTCATTTGGAAATGACTAATGATTAGGTTGACTAAGGTATACAGATCCTCTAAATATTGATAGATTTTATTATATAATATCAACAAATTTTTAATATCATCTGTCTAATCAGAGCATTCTTTAAGTATTGAGAGGCCATCAAACTCAGTGATGGACACAGTCTTTCAAAATTCTGATATTTGCCTAAAAAATCAAATTATTGACTCACAAATAGTTTCGGTTGTGGTTTGAAGTGGCAGCCTCACTTTGTTAATTTTGGAGAAAATGCCTATTAAGTAGACACATATGAAAAACTGTAGTTTGTCAGTTGTTTTGTCAAATGAAAATGGGTGCTATGAAAAAGCATTTAGTTCAGCTCGCAACTTAATTGCTCAAGCGTTTTTACTCGAGACAATCAATGTACTTTACGTAAAAGAAGTACCCTCTTTGTATTTCACATTTTTATCACATAGAATATTTAAAATGTGCTGATCAAAATCACGATTAAATAAAATTAATAATATTTGCTGCTTCATCAAGGATGACCTTAAGTGAAACAGACTTTGTTTTGCTATAAGCATGTGAATTTGAAGTACAGTGAGCACTAGTTTAATATATTACTGTGGCTTTTGTTCCTGCTAAGCATCATCATTTACCCACAATTGCTTTTACCCCATCAGTGAAAAATCTCAGCTCAGGGGAAAAAGCAAATAATGTCTTACTATAGTTGTAAATGTGCTTTTGACCTTGTGAAATTCTGAGACACCACCAGTGTACCACACGCCATGTTTGAGAACCACTGATCTAGTGATTAATGGCACAGAATCGGGATTAGACTACTTTGTTTTGAATTTTGGATCCACCATTTACAAGTTGTGTGACCTTTGGCAGCACACACATTTCTGAGCCTGTTCCCTCATCTATAGGGTGGGGACAGTCATAATAACTATCACACAGGGTAGTGTGAGCAGTTAATGAGAAAATGTTATAACCCACGCAGCATATCACTTGATTATACTTGATATATTTTGACAGTATGTCACTGCTTTGGTGATAATGCCCAGTGGTTGCATTGTAAAACAGAGTTAGATTGTGTGGTTTTGACCATTTAGAAGACAGAATAAATTATCTTCAAAATACCCAGTGCTGAGATTCTATGATTATGTTTGACTTGTAAAAATTATCGCCACCATCATCACAAAACTAGTATGTAGCTGATATTTTGAGGGGGGAGGGTTAAATCTCTCCCACCCAAAGAAAGTCAACCCAAATAAACACACCCATTGAAAGAAAAGTAGTCAGCATTATAGGTGCGAGCAATTGCAAACCGACCCTTTCTAAGCAGCGCGCTGTGTAGAAAAGCCTTCTGTGTAAAAGTCTAGCGCCGTACTTCGGTCGTGTTCCTGACCGTTTGTGTTCACGAGGCTATGCAACCCGAGTGCCTGGATGTGAATTCCCGCTTAGCCCCTTACTAACGTTGTGGCTCCGGGCGTTTTACTTAAGCACTCTGAACCTCAGTTTCCTCACCTGAAAAAGGAGGAGAACATTTGCATCTGCTTCAGGAAACAGGTGCGAAGATGCACATTTATAAAGTGCCTAGAACAGTGCGTGGTAGGGCATAGGTGTTCAAGGAAAGTTCTCCATTTCCTTTGTCTAAAAAGGTACCGACAAACTTTAACATCCTAATGGGCAATACATATAGTTCACGTTTTTGTGTGCTATCCTGGGCTTGGGATTTGAAAGGTGCATGAACTCATTAGATGTCCTTTGAGGTTTTTAATGTCAAAATGTAAAGGCGGCTTTAGATGAATTGTCAGTGTAGATTGCACAACTACCTGACAAATATGGAAGAAAAAAAGGTGATATATTAAAATATTTAGCAGTAAAGCAAGAGTACTGATCAAAAAAAAAAAAATGCTGAGGTCCTGAGGGGAGTAGGGACCTGAAGCCTCAGCAGGCACAACCCACCCGTCTGTTGGATCGTAGGAGATGTAACCAGGCAGGACGACCGGAGCACTTTCTCTGGGCTCTCGCTAGCTATAGACGTATCAGATCATTCATTTCAGAAGGAACGTTAAGCAAGCCCTTACTTGCTGATTGATTTGCTTTGTTTTTTCTCAATATTAGGAAGGGAATCACTTCCAGAGTGAAGTGAAGAAATTCAGGGAGTTGAGCACAAGGATTACATCCCCAGCTTCTCATGGACTTGTACAGGCAGAGTAGCCCGAAGAACCAGCTTATATTATCACCAAGGACAAATAGCACACCCCCGGTGCAACTAACTTTTATAACTCAGGGCCAAACTATTTCATTGTGAAGCTGGAATTATGAGAGTGAGAAAAAAGGACCGTAATTGAAAATGACAAAATATCGTCTTACTCTATTTAACTATAGCTGAGGAGCCTTTGAATCATCACAGCTAACTTTAAAGAAGAAAGAAAAGAAAAGAAAAAAGAAAGGAAAAGAAAAATTGCTGTATTCCTGTCAGCAGACACTGCGGGAGCCAATATATCTATGTAGCCACCAGCGGAACTAGATCCTGTCCTGCATCTCATCAGAAGCCTTGTGAGGTCCCTTACATTGCAAAACCCCCTAGGGCATTCATCCTCACAGAGGCAGAAAGAGTTCAGCTGGGTTTTTGTTTTTATTTTGCTGTTGTTATTGGTTTTCTTTTCTTTTTTAATCCCACAAGGAGTCAGAGGTATTGGCACTTAGCAAATCCTCTTTTAATTTGCTCACTGAGAAAATTCAATTGAGACACCATTAAAAGAAAAGAGACCAGCAAGGCACCATTTGTCCAGTCTGTCTTTGAGCGATCACTGCATTTCAAGGGATTAAGTGATGGGCAGGATTATATTTTCTTGTTTCTTAACTAAGCTTCTGTAGAAGAACCCACAATTCTTCTTTTAAGCTAGAAACCTAGAAAAAGATGCTTATCTCTGTCTCTATCTCTCTTTATATCTCTCGCTATCTCTGTCTCTGTCTATAAATTACCTATTACCCACGTGTACCCGCTGAGCCCTTCTCTCAGCAGTAGGTGGCCTATTAAGCTACATCCTAGTTCTATGCTCAGAGATGATTCAGTTTGGAAATCCTTAGGGAAGGTTAGAGTCATGAATGAAGGATGCCGATTAAAAAAATAAGGATTTCTGAAAAGTGACTGAAAAACAGGCAGAACAAAAATTACAACAAGCTTTGAGGCCAAGAGATGAGAGTAAATCAAAATTCAGACTTTGGTTATTTTATGCAAGTAGTTAAACTCTTGAGTTTCTGTTCTCTTGCATATAAAATCAGAATACTACTACTTCACAGGTGTTTTATAATTAAATACTCAATTTATAGCAAGAATTTGGCAACTTAAAGATATTTCTTGAGGCTTAGCTTCTCTCTCTTCACAGGGACATGGTCAGGCTCAGGGGCGTTTGTCCCCAGGCCGCTAGGGTTGGAATCTCACATCTGCAACCTCTCATATGCCTAACTTAGGAGAGGGTACTGCACTTCTCCCAATCTCTGTTTGCTCAGATGTAGCTTAATGTATCCTATGTAAGAGGGTTTTTGTGAGGACTAAATATAGTATTGTGTAAAAAGTGCTTCCAGAGTTCCAAGGAAAGAACCAACACTGCATCAATATAGCTTATGTTGTTATTACATACTTAGAAAGCCAGAGACAGCCACTGGTCTTGCTCTTGCGTCACAAGTATTTTTGAAAAATTGGCAACTTTCTAGTTTTTGTATTTTAAATTTTGTGTTTTTGTTCTTGTATTTTGATCACGTTCATATTTTATAATTAAGACTGTTCAAAGGAACTATTAAATACTGCTCTATAAATGGTATAGACGTGTGTGTGTGTGTGTGTGTGTGTGTGTGTGTGTGTGTAATGGTAAATAGCCCTGCTCTCAAGGCTACTGAGAATGATTACAATTAAACTCTAACCATTGTTCTTGTTTTATTGTGATGGGGCACTAAAAATGGAGAATTAGTTTTTTATATTCATAAATTATCCCTGTAGTTTCTCTACCCTGCCTGCAGCCTCAATGCTACTTCTATTTAATTTGAACTTGTAATCTTTTAAAATCATGGGTCAGCCATTTCTTTACCAGAGTGTCTCCTCTACCGTACCCAGCAGAGCGAGGCTCCTCCCCTCACTATGTCTGGAGCACCTGCGCCAAGCCTCTCGTGTGCCGCACCATTTGGCTTTCTTTTAACTTTAAGGTAATTTAAAATTTATGGAAAAGTTGCAAGTATAATTTGGGGAACTCCCACATACTTTTAACCACATTCACCAGTTTTATTCATTCTGTTACATTTGTTTCATAGTTTGTGTTTGTGTGTTATAGTGTGCATATAATAACACACATATATTAATAATTACTACAAAAATAATATATATATATCATTTACTTAAGAATGGATTACATTTATCATGCTTCTTTACCCCTTGACTCATAACTACAGTAGTTATCAAGCGCAGGATATTTACTATTGACATAATAATGTTATTTAATCAGCGATAATATTTTTGTCTAATGGTTCCAAAAAGTTATATGGTTCCATTTATAGTTCATTTTTATAACTTCAATATTATATACATTCCAAGATTGTGAACAAAAATTGCATTCAGTTGTCAAGTCTTTTTGGTCTGTCATGTGGATTTTTAATTGTTTACTTTTGGCTCTTCTCAGTTAGACATGATTTTCAAAGGCAGGATAATTGTGTATTTTATTATAATACTTTCATTTCCTACCATGGTAAGTGGCACAGAGAATGTACTTACTATATGTTCATTATGAAGGAATAAATAAATAAACCAGAAAGATTAGAACAAAAATCTATTTTAACAGATTTGAGAGACCTTCACCAAAACTGCAATAATATCAACCAGAATCAAAAAAATAAACAAAATGATACCACAGAAGATCTTTAGGATTCCATGAAGAAACATGCCGGGACATTTGTTTCTGCCGCTTTGCTCGTTGCACGTATATCAGAGGATGACACTGCAAGTGGAGGACGGCACATGCGCAGGCTGAGTGGGGAAGGCCAGCTTCATGTGGCAGCTGGATGATCCCGCGTGCCCCGAAAATTAGGCATATTTATATCCAGGGCCTTTAGAGTGGTGTTTGACAATGACAACTGCCACTGTTCAAACTACAGGTGTTACAAATCCGTTTTATAAAGTTTAATTAGAGTGGATAGTGCAAACTATATGAGAATGTCTCAAAGTTCGTTGTTGGAATTAACTGGAAGCATAGCTGTGAGAGCCAAGAAGAATGTATGTGTTGATACTGGAACAAGAATGAAGAGAGTAGAAAGAGAGAAAGGAAGCATAGAGGAGAAAGAGGCAATAAGGTGGGGGTAACACCTCTGGCTGCGCCCGGTAACCGACAGGAACGCAAGCGAGACCCCGGCATGCGCTGAATACGGTTTCGAGCCCCCTTAGGTTTCACAGTAGGGTTTAGAATCTTGCCTGGAAATAGAGGGCTAAGCTATCCAGCATTGATTTGATAAGCAACACTGAATTATTGAAGGTTTTAAATAGGTGTTTATTTGATAAGAATGGTGCTTTAATTAAATGGATGAATCTACCCGCTAGGAAGAATGTAAGTCATTCTTATTTTATAAAACATAAAACACAAATAAAAATGGTATTTTGAACCCTTGCATCAACGTTCTGTAGTTCATATACATAGCTGTGATATTCTTGTAATGGATGTTTCATAGCTATTAAAACTTAAGAAACATGTTTTGGGGTTATATTTTTAATGATAAATTACTTAAGACCTTTGAGATTTTTTGCATCCCAAAGCTGAACGTCTGTGAAACTACAGGAAAAGAAAAATAAAAAAAGCATTCTTGTCTTTGTTACCATAGTTACAATGAAGCGCTTCCCCCCACCCCCATTAACTGAAAAACAAAACAACAAAAACAAAAAGGGAGATAAATTTATCTTCTAGTCAGCAATAACTTGGGGGAAGAAAATGCAATCGACTTAGAACTGTGTGAATTTTAATGACTGGCTCATTCTTTCTGAAATGTGTACGAGGAAGGGGAAAAGTGTGTATTTTAAAAGACAATAGTGAGGACACTGAATATTATTGTTTTCATGCCAAATGAGCCCATTAGGAAAGAACCCTGAGAACTGTAAGCAAGACACA
Source organism: Mormoops blainvillei (assembly GCA_004026545.1). NCBI lineage: Eukaryota > Metazoa > Chordata > Mammalia > Chiroptera > Mormoopidae > Mormoops > Mormoops blainvillei. Next base: position 24,898 of record PVJD01010303.1, read on the forward strand.
AGCACCCCTTGCATTTTCCCTCCCTGCCTTGCTCTACTCTCCTACAAAAGCATGCACAGCTGAAGTCCCATTAATGAGTGTCGGCAAAATCGAAGGGATATTTCCAGATTTCAGACCATCAGCTGCCGTGACAATTTGGCATGATTCTTTAGGTCAGACATCGCCTAACTATCAACTATTGCGCCAACTGATTTCTTCCTTGGAGTGGGGGCGTAGTAGGTCTCAACCAGCTTTTCCTACGAGAGTTGATGATTCTCTCTGGTGTCCCATGGTTTTTGTTATAATCCAGTTGATACAGATACGGCCTCATCATCTAGTCCTTCTAACTTGAAGGTATAAAATTGCACAATACAGAAACTCAGACAAAAGCCTTCTTTATTTAGAGGAGGTGCCTCAGCTAATCCAGACCCTTACAAGGTAAAATTCAATGTACTACCCTCGTCTGCCATTCACCCTGCTCTTATTGCTTAGGAGAACCGAAGACCAATGCAATGAAGACATGGCATTTGAGCTCAGGAGAACCGAAGACCAGCTTATTCAACTGGAACCTGCTTATATACAGGGGCTGGCACGAGTAACGCCCCTTTTATTTACAAACTCTTCTATTACAAAATCATAGGCATGCAATCCTGTAACATAAGAATATCACACTCAAACATGCCATATGACATTTTAGGTGAAATGTTCAAATTACTGTGCACCTCGTGCAAGACACTAACGTACAATAAGAACCACACTCAAGCAGGCGTTACTTCTGCAGACTCTGTCATGCCCCTTCATTTCTTTCTCTCTTATGCATCCATGTAATTTTGTTTGGACTGAACATATGACAGCCCAATAATCTAATGAAATATCTTCTTCTCCGTTAGATCTTGAGTTTCTTCTTTGTGAGAAAGTACTTTCCAATAACGTAGCCACTTGCCGCACGTGACTACTTAAACTGGAATTTATATAATAAAACTAAGTTTTCTTCAGTTGCTCTAGCCAGATTTCACATGGTCAATAGTCACATGTGGCTAATTGCTACCATATTAGGAAGATATTATGTAGAAAATTTCTATTATTACAGAAATTACAATTGGATAATTCTGACCTAAACTTTTTCTACTTAAAGGGTGGTTCACGCACCAGCAGGACCAACTCCTACTTAAAATGCAGAATTTTGAACCCCACCCACAAACCTGGTCTGCAATATATGATGTTGACAGGGACATTTGTATGCACATTAAAGTGTGTAAACTACTGGTCTAGGTAAAATTATAGTAAGCAATGTTTTTGAATGAATAATAAAATAAACAAATACCCTATTTCTTTTTACATACAAGAAAAAAAAAGAAGTCCTTTGAGTCCCATTATTCAGTGATTGATTGAATGATTTGAGAGAGGGGGAGTAGCACAAAGAGAAAGCTAGAAAGAAATTTTGATTTGTTCCACTTATTGATGCATTCAATGGTTTACTCTTATATGTACCCTGACCGGGGATTGAACCTGTAACCTGGGCATATTGGGATGATGCTCTAACCAAATAAGCTATCCCCCAGGGCCTGTGATTCAGTTTTAGATTAGCATCACCAATTTCTATTTAGTATCCTTATTTCCCTTGCAATGTCACTGTATTATTTTAGGGAAAATAAATAAAAGATTAGGCTATGTAAAATATATAGTTGATATATGACTGAATGAAGTATTTTATACTTTTCAACCACTGTTTCAGAGTTTTTATTCATCAAAATATATGAGCATGTCTCCATAGTCTCTCTCCTCTATTTCTTAGCTACTGGTTCTAGGGGTGACAGTCACGGTGATGTTTCTAGGGTACCTAAAGAGAAATGCTAAATGATTTATCCAGAAATATTTGTGGGAAGTTAGTCATGGGGAATTTAAATTAGCCTGAATAGAGAACTGCAGGGTATATCATTTTTTTCCCTCTTCCCGGACCTTAAGTGGAAAAAGACGTGTCAAGGAAAATTTTCCTTTCTTTGAAAATATTATAGATATTAATCTTTAATGCTTTGTTGTATAAATTCTTTGCTAAGCTGAAGGGACTGCCTTTAAATAAAGATTGTAAAGATTGTTAGGGGAAAATCCTTGATACTTATCTGTGTTGGTGTTATCACCTTGGTTGATAGAATATTGTAGCTTTCAGATATCTTTTTTAAATTAATTTTTGTTTTCCTACTACTCGATCTATCTCCTTTTGCTTGGATGAGTACATTGGGTGTCTGTGTGTTATTATTGGCATTCTAGGTGACAGTCCATTTTCTATGTTTTGAGGAAAGATCTCCAAATAGTATTTTGAATTTACATGTATGTGTGCATGTATGTAGGTGTAACTTATTTACTTATTTACTGTCCTAGAAAAAATTTGTCTCTGGACACTATCCTTGTCCCAGCCTGAGCTTGAGAGTGGAGAGGGATGATGAGGCAACAGAGTAGAGAGGCATGAATAAAAACTCTCCTGCAGAAAGTAGGAATTAATATAGATGCTTGTCACATATGAACTTTATTAAACCACAAATATTACAAGATGGTTTTAGTCTCAGCTCTCCTAGCCACTAGCTATGCGACCTCAGGCATGTTATTTAACCTCTTTTGGCCTTTATTTCCTCAATCGTAAAATGAACATAATACTTTCTCATGGGGTTGTTATAAGAACTAAATAATTTAATGTAAGTTAGATGCTTTGTTTCTGACTGGTATCAGTGTTCTTATTTATTATTTAGGCTGTGTTCACTCTGAGTCCAAAGCTTACACCCTGATAGGGCTTGCGTGATCTAAGCACCTATGTAAACCTAAAAACGTTCTTTAACTCAGCACCCTTTGAATATGTCAAAGAAGCTATAAAGTATGAATAACCCCTTGTTGTATAAAGAGGGCTACGAACTGTTTACTGTCGTTTAACAAGTAGGAAGCTATCATACACTATCCTGATATACACTGTGTTTTGCCATGAATAATACACACTTTTTTGCCCAAATTTTTGAGGGAAAAATAAGGATGTGCATTATGCATGGATATAATGATTACATGTCATGGGTCTAATAATCCCGAGTATAATGCACACAAAAACGTGGATGCACTTTATACATGGCAAAATATGGTAAATGATTAGGCTTCTAATCTGTTTCATCCTCATGTGGGGACCTGGCCATAACCTATAACTACTCTGATGTAAGGAAGGCACAGTTCTTTGTCCATCTAGATAAGATTATCTGCCTAGTTTTTGTTTGATGTTTACTTAAGTTCTTTTATAAATTCTGAGTTCTTGTGTATACACCTCAGGAACAGCTGCAAAGGGTGTATCACAGTCCAAGCTAGGGACTCTCAACGTTTGTTCTATTCCAGAATGCCCAATTAATATCACTGTTTCTAAAACTGCTCTCACCTCAATTCATTATAGATGCCTTTTTTTTTTAAATTTACTCTTCAAGTTGCCTTCTTACTTTCTGCAGCAAATAGAGATAATTAATACCCCTTTGACAAGAACATGCTCTTCCAGCTCAGGAGAACATTGCTCCTTCACCTTTGGCCAAGTCAAGACATTTCCTGTGTGTTTCCATTAAATATCCCCTTGTCTGAAGGAACTGGTGTCATTTCCACTTCAATAGCAGGAGGGTAACAGACTGTTCCAATCACAATGACATATATGCAAAAATACATCATTGTATTATTGTCAGGAATTTTAATGAATGGCTTTGTGAGCTGAATTCATCCCTGTAAAAGCTACAGCATAGCCTTTCATTTCAACCAGATGGGACTTCCCTTTGTGATCAAGATATTCAAATACCACCTACCCTGGACCTGGAATTTTGAGGAAACTAGAGAGAACAGCAAAATTTTCCTGCCATTAAGGAATCGTATAAAAGGCTTTATTGATTTACTTACAATGGGAAGATGTCACATTCCTCCAAGGAGAAGAAATAGGTAAATATAAAAATGACTAGAATATATATATTGATATATATATATATATATTCTATGTATAGAATGACTAGAATATATATATTGATATATATATCAAGCAAAGACAATCCAACCCCGATGTTTTAAAGGTTTGATGGGAGGAATGGATATTTAAAAATTGAATTCTGTGTGGATCTAGGCAAGAAACATGTTTTTCTTATGAAACACATAAAATGGCAAAATCGTTTACTGTGATTTCAAGAGAGAAACTCTCCATCTGTCTTTGCTTTTACATCATCCATGGTTATGATCTGTCAGAGACATTTGCTGTTACTAAAAGGTGGGAAGGATGTATTCAGTCTTCCTAAACTTTCATTCACAATGAGGATACTTAAAATCCTACTTCCAAGATAGGGAAGGCCATAGAATGTCCATGGATGTCATTAGTTAGCATGCGTCCTACGTAGGAAAAGGAACAGAGGCAATGGGAGATAGAGGTCAGCTTCTCCAATGTAGACCGCCTGTAATTTGAACTCAGACCTGGTTTGCCAAAATTCTGTATTCTTAATAGAAGGAATTTTAATTAATTTAGTTATGCATACATTTTGTCGTTCATTCATTGATTATGTATATGTCTGTATAGTCAATGTAGTCAACATATACATGAGTACACTTATGGATATGCTTACACATATGATGGTTCAGGAAAGGTGACTGAGTAAGTAACTAGGCTGAGAACCAAGGATGAGGGTTCACCAAGTCAAGACTTAGGGGTCAGAGGAGAGAATGTGCAGATTATTCCAGAAAGAAGAAATACAATATTAACAGATTAGAGATGTGGTTCAGTGGAGTGAATGCACGAAAGTGAAGTAAGTAGAGAATGGCTGAAATCAAGGGTGTGAAAGGAAAGAGGAGCAAGAGACAAAGTTACAGCAGAGTTTACCAGCTTCAGCACTGTTGACATTTTGGGTCAAGTAATCCTTCCTGTTGATAAAGCTATCCTGTGTATATACAGTGCTCAGCAGTATCCCTGGCCTCCACATACTGGAAACCAGCAACATACTCCTGTCCATTCCTAACAATCAGAAATGTCTCCAAACATCGTCAAGTGCGCCCGACTTGAGAAATCTACACCCAATTAACAACCAGAGGAAAAGATCAAAGGAAAGACAAAACCTTGCCCTTGTTTGCCTTATTATAAACCTTGCTAGGAATTTAAAGGTTGATTTTTGGCTAATGGAAAACCAGGAAGGGTTTGAAGTCAGAAGGTGGTAAGGTTTGTACTAGAGAAAATTGCCCTGGTTTCACTGAGACCCTGTGAATTGTTGAAAGATAAGAGGGGATTTGGGGGATCAGTGGGGAGATTGCTGCAGTAGGACATGAAAGAAATGATGGTGACTTGGACCAGAGCGGTGGGGAGGGAGAAATGGAGAGAAGTGGGGGTGATATGTAGGTCAGGCACAGGAACGCTGAGTTTAGTGAGAGACACAATGTGGGCATCAGGGCAGGAAGGAATTAGGTGTTCATTCCCATATGTCAGGAGAGATTTCAGTGTTTTTCTTTCATTTCTGCACCTTTCTCCTGTATGCCTTTCACAAGCTTTCTTCTGCCTTACGTCCTTCCACAGTCCTTCCATCATGCCCTCTGTATTCACACAGATTTCTCACTTGGGCAGTGGGCAGAGATATTAAAATTTACTGAAATAATAAACGCTGGAATAAAAATAGATGTTTTTGTCAGGAGAACGACAGTTGAGTTGCATTTGGGATTTTGTAAGTTGTGAGGGGCTTATGAGATGGCCAAACAGAGTTACAGACCAGCGACAGGGTGATGCCTGGACTCAGAGTGGAGGGACAGAAGCATTCTCTTATTGGACTTTAACTTGTTGACCAGAGAGGTGCTTTTACAGCCTCAAATACAATATGGACACAGTGCCCCCTTACTTACTATGCAGAAATCAATCAATAGAGAAAGAATGAAGAGAAATCTTTTAATGAATACTCTATAAATATACTGGGAAAACACAAATTCATTAGTAGACATTTGACATGAAAACTAGTGGCAGGCAAACTTAGCCTTGAGTATCAGAATCCGTGCCATCCTGATTACTAGACGATCTAGGGTACATGTTATTAGAGATGGTTTCTCTCGTGGTTATCCAGTCATTTCTTCTGAAGTCTTTTCTTCCCTACTCTCTATTTTATCATGCCATTAATTTAGTAATTGGAGAAATAAAACACTGTAATAAGTCTCTGCCAACCCACAGAAAATGACATTTTATTGCATGTTGAACTCCCTATTATATGGATTCTGAAAACCATACTTGGCATCACTAGTTTGCCTAATGCCCTTCTCCACAGTCTGAAGTTTTGCCCCACCTTATTTCTGCTGTGCACGGCCTTTGATAACCACCTGCACCAGGATGGTTGTGGGCACCCTATGGTTGGTGTACACCACATGAATGTCTCCCTGACCTACCCAATCGCTGAAAATACCCTCAAGCTAGGGTCTTGTTTTTCTTGGAAGCATGTTCTTCATATTCAAGGACTCCATCATTGTTTTATGAGTGATTAAGATGGAAACTCTATCGAGACCCAATTCTTCTAATAGCCAAAGTGAAATCAAGAAAATAGCAGGCATGATATAGAAAAATCAAGTCAGTTCACCTCCTGGGACCAAAGAAAACCCATTTCCCCAGAATACTTTAGCTGCAGAACTAGGGAAATGCCATGCAAGAGATGATGGCATCACTTTCATTAAACAAATGTAGGTGGGACGTCACATGATGAAAGTTGCATGAATAAATATGATCTGAGCCAAGGAGCATATAATTAATTGGCTGGATGGCTGAGATCTTTATGAGTCAATGCATAATGATTGCTTTCACTGTTGCCATTCAAGTCCATGGGGCGCTTTACAGTTCCCAGAATATTAGTAGCCCTTTGAAAACCAAGGGCAACCCAGATGAGACACCTCTACACCTTTTCATAGCAGTAGTGGCAGTTGTGTATGCCATCTTACCTTGGGTTCAGCTCAGCAAATGTTGAAGCACCTGGACATTTTCTGTGCTCTCTAGGAACTCAGAATTCTGTAGGTGACATAGTCTACATACCCTCTGGAATCTGTCAGCTTACACTGAAATTCTAACTAACTATGTAAACTCTTTGGGCCTCGGTTTCCTCACCTGTAAAATGGAAATGATGATGATAAGACTTCTACTCCATAAAGCTGTGAGGATTAACTGTGTTTAAACATGTGAAGAATACCTGCCACACAGAAAATGCTATATTGGAATTCGCTATTGTGGGCAGGAAGCAGCAGAACTAACATACACAGGTATGTCACAGTTCAATGGCAGTTTCACCCGGGCATGTTCTCATGACACAGAGAGCCAGAGAAACACTTGAAATCTGGTCTTGGAACTGACAGACTCTCACATCTACTCCATTCTAATGATCAAAGCAAATCCCCCGGGTCAAGCCTAGTTAGAGTAAAGCAGGTCACCCCTGCCCCCCACATTGTAGAAGAGCACTGAAAAATTACAGAAGGGCGAAGAAACAGGTCCCTTACTGCCGTCTGCCGAATGCCTTTATGCAGAACACCAGGAGGTATATTGAGTTTCTCTTGGGATTATACAAAGCATGTAAATGCATGTGTGTCTGTGGGAAGGTGCTGGGCAGAATGGGGAAAGTCTCATTACTTTCTCTCATGCAGTTGTGACATCATCCGTAGGGTAGAAATCAAATCTTCTGTCTGCTTTGCTTAATTTTTGCATTTACAATAATATATTGTAGATATTGATGTAGCACTAGCAAATAACTTGACATTCTAACTCTCCACATGGAATGATTAAAGAAACATTGAATAATCAGAAGCTCTCCTAGGCTCCAGCACTTTCCAAAGATGATGTAACTAGATTCTGAGTCACCTTAAATGAAGCCACTGAATTCTTCTCCCCCTTGTATCTGACCATGTTCACAACAATGGTAGGAGGCCCTGCTGTTTTCAAAACACTGGTGAGAGAAAACCTGTAAATGGTTTAATATTTAGGCTCTTCTCTCTGACTCTGACCCTCTTACAAGGACCTTTGTTGACCTGAACTTAATCACATTTACAAAGTCCTTTTCACCGTGTAAGGTAATATATAAACAGGTTCTGGGGACTGGCACAAAGAAATCTTTTCATTATGTCACTTACCATAGACAAGGTAATAAATATTATAGGCTTTGCAGGCCAGAGAGTTTCTGTGCCAACAACTCAACTTGGCTGTAGTCAATATGTAAATAAATGGGCATGGCTGTGTGGCAATAAAACTTAATTTACAAAAACAGGTATCTGTCAAGGTTTGACCTCATAGGCTATAGTTTGACAGCTCCTTTTCTAGACATACAAAATCTTGTATGGATGTTCTTTTTCTATTTTTTTTTAAATTTATTGAAGAGAGAGAGAGAGAGAGAGAGAGAGAATTTCTTCCCTTTGTTGTTCCACGTCATTATGCATTCATTGGTTGTTTCTTGTATGTGCCCAGAAATTGAACCCACAACTTTAGTGTATTGGGATGAGGCTCCAACCAACTGAACCAACCAGCGAGTGCCAGGTGATCTTTAAATATATTTCTTACAATATTTTAGTAAGAAAATAGATGATAGATATAGATAGATAGATAGATAGATAGATAGATAGATAGATAGATAGATGATAGGCAGACAGATAAAAGTTTTAGAGGAAGTCCTTACAAATGTTTGGCTTTGGTCTTCTAAGAAAAAACTCCTACAACATAGGAGTTTTTCTCGCTCATTCTTTCCATAGCTACTGAATCCTGTCCTCAATATGAGATAAACATTCATTTTGTAAGTCTACCCCTTGCCATAGACCCCATATAGATGCATTCGTGCACACGGACCCCTGAGAATCACTATTGATTTCCTTTTACTCTCCATACAATGTAGAGGGATTATGAGAATATTAATACCTATTGATGTAAGACCAGTTGTGCAGTTTTCAAAAGCCAGGAAAGTTATAGAAAGGAAGAAGTTACAAAATTAATATTAACAAATTTGCTTTCCTTCTATCTCTCAAACCCTGAAACCTAACAGTTCAGAACATGGAGGATAGACATCATGGAAGAAATGTTTGCAGCTCATCTTCTTGTCTCTTTGTAATACAATGGAGCCTCAGTGTTTCAAACAAAGTAAAACAACTCTGTCACCTTGGCTAATCATCTTTTGATTCTTGCCATGTGAATAGATTCATGATCTGACATTTGCTATTCTAGTCACAATAGCTTTTGTCTCGGCAATTCAATTTTCAGTGTCTCATGAATATAATACCTGCTCCATTATCAGAAGATTTGTAATAACTTATACAGCTGAACCGTTTCCAAATTTCCTGTTCATTTTAATCGTTCCACCCTTCCATCTGGGTATAGAGGATGGCCTTGTAAAAAGGCAAGTGTATCCAACATACTCTCATCAAGTCTGTTTTCTACCACTGTGTGCTAGAGTTACAACTAGAATTTAGACAGAGCAATGGAAGCAATGAGCAAAGAACATATCTGTTATCAGAGCTCTTTGGGAAACTCTCTCAATGGGCAGGATTATTACCCATTTTCCCTTGAATCCTCAAAGCTCTTTTTCATCACAGCAGCACCTTCTCACACCTTAGTAAACCACTGCCACATCCTAGCAAACTCCTCATTTCTTCCTCTTTCAAGACCTGTGCTTCTTTTAAGTAAACAGCTAAATTTCAGAATGGAATTTGAGAGCCACTCCACCTTTCAGCAACACGTGAGCAAATGAGATCACTGTGAGCCTGGCCAATATGTACAAATCCTCTGCCTTGTGTCACTGACACGTTTAGCCTCTCCTATGCTAGAACACGCCCCATCAGACAGATACTGCGAAGAGAATATGGAACTTAATTTTCAGGAACATATAATAGGGGACCAATCATCTCATATATCTTGAGGCCAAATTATGTTCTCCATACATAAAATAATTTCTTGGTTTTTCCACAGAATTGTTTCAGAAGAATTGAACAGTAATAATAGAAGTTTAATTTTTACCTGTCTAGTTTATTATCATTTTACTGGAGAACACTTATTTCATGTATATAAAATTACAAAATAAAAGTAAAAGTAATAAGTGTAGAGTAAATGCACATATTAAGTTCAAATTTATAATTCTATTAGAACAAAATTTGAAATCAGTATTGATATCTAATTATTTGTTTTATCTTGATTGTATATCAAAAAGGAAATCTGAATTCATCTGGATTAGAGTTTGGTAATGAAACTTTTAAAATACTTTGTAATGAAATTTTAAGATATTTTAAAAATAATTATAACAATTTAAAAGAGCTTTCAATAAGAACAATAGAAAACTCTTCCTTTCTTCCTTCATTTCTTTCTTCTTTCCTTCCTTCCATCCTTTTAAGCCTTCTATTATTAAGCATATCTCATGGATTGCCTCCTATGCACCAGCATTTTTAATAACTTAAAGTAGAATTAGCATCATGTAACATTTTATAATTATTCGTGTTTTTAATTAAGAGGAAAAGTTTGAAAAATGCACCTAAAACTTAAAATGAAGCCTAAAATGTCTATAAGATGGAGCCAGTGTGGATTGTTGTGTGTTTACTTCTTCTTGCCTGATGTGCTCCGATGCCATTAGAAGAGCAATCACAGAGCAGATGTGCTTAAACCTTCTCAGTGTTTGATTGAACATGACACACTTTCATTAGAGTGCTGTGTTCACTCATAATTTTATGTGAACAGACTTGCTCAGGAATGATTTGGGAAATAAAGAGAAGTGCAGGGTAACAATTTTACAAATTGAAAACTCCTTTAAAAAATGTTTAAATGATGTTTAAATGCAGACACCAAAATGACAGGAGCCATTTTATTAAAAATCTGGCATTAAATATAATTATGTGCATGGATTTGCAATACATTTTAATTCTGAATACTATAAATTAAATAGATTGTTTTATTGTTTTTTGTAATACCTAGATGACCAACCATTTTGGTTTGCCTGGGACTATAGGACTGTGTCAGGGGAGGGAGGTTGGTGGGCTGTGCATTTCAGGCTCATGGAACTTTCAGTGATAAACCTGGGAAGTTCTGAGAAAACCAGGCAAGTTGGTCACCTTAGTTATTCCACTATACCAGATAGTTCTATGAGAAAAGAGTTTACAAGTCACTCTGCAGAGTGCTATGTCCTTTAACAAACTGTAATTAACTGCAACAAGTTCGCCCAGTCCATTGAATTTCAGTTCTCCCTATGAATTGTAATTATTTTAGGAGAATGTTAAAAACACGGGTGCTCAGGTCCACCAAAGGCCAATCACATCCGAGTCAATACATTTTAAAAGCTCCCAGCTGATACTAAGGTGTGGCAGAGCCAAAAGCACTGCCCCTGGGCTCCTCCAAATGTCAGCCCGTACTGTCAGGCTCAGCTCAGCTCCAGTTTGCAGGCAAACCACGGGAGCGTGCAAAAATGTTCCCTGTCCAGGAATGACTGCACCCAACCCTATCGTGCCGTTTATGTGAACTTGCCCAGCTGTATGTGGATGCAGCCCCGGTCTCCTCACAAAGACTGTTTTTCTCCTCTGCAGCTCCTCTCCTTGTAGCAGTCCTGTGTGTTGATATGAGATCTAAGTTCAGTAAACTGTTCTATAAACTAAGAATGCAAAACTTGAGATTTCAGGATTAAAATAAATGGACTAAATATTTCTAGAGAATACGGACCATGACTTGTTTCATCTTTTAACTCCTAGTGCCCAACACTCAATATTTAATGTATTTGTCAAATCATAAAATCTGCCCTTTTCTGATTTTCCTTAACCACAAAAATGAGGGGCTTTACCCACAGAGTTCATTTATGTTTCCAACATTCATCAAATATTTATTGTTATTTGCTCTTTGGTTCAGCCTTTGTAAAATTCACTTATAGGGAACATTAAAAATACAACCACACAATGATTTCAATGTGATAAATGCTCTAATTTGTCAGAGTAGCTCTTTCTTGATTACTATCATATTTTATATTGTATCAATTATGTACCACACACTTTTCTAAACACTTATAAAAATTTGTTTTCTTCTTATTACAAACTTATGCCTCCGGGAATATGGTCATCGTCCCCATTTTACAGTTGAAGAAAGAGGGAGTATAAAGAATTTAATTAAATTGTCAAGGCCACAGAGCAAGTAACTGGGAGGACTGGATTTCAAACAGAGACAATCTCGGCAGCCATGCCCTTAATCACGCTTTTATAGCCCCTCCTGTCAGCATGGACGTTGACAGAAAACTGCACAGAAACCTACCCAATGGCTTTACATTAGAAAAGGAAATGTAGGTATGTAAGATCCTCTCCCCCAACAGGCTTAAAGATTCTTCCTGGTAAGTAGGAAATAAGTCTAGACTCAGGCACCCGTGCAGTACACTTTGTAGAGCCACTTCTTCTGTCATTATGTTCAGCAAATCACAGTTTGGCTCTTGTAGACGGATTCACATACATGCTAATTCCTCATTTACCAGATGAGAAAACAGAATATTAAGTGAATCGGGAAATAGCTCAGAAAATACAGCTAACCATTATGCACCTTGAAAAGGGGATGAGAAAGAGGGAGAGAATGGGAGAGAGAAAAATACAGGCAGAGGAATATAGCTATAAAGCAGTCTAATGTGTCCTGGTTGGATAAATTCAGAAAGAGCTGGATCTCATCTGCTGCTCCCAAGTGTTCCTAGAAAACTGTGATGTATAATGTGTGGTATGAGCCCACCTGTTTTCTACAATTCTCATGCAATTTGCACCCTGTTTTTCCTGCCTTCTTCCAACTTCTACCTCTGGTTTTTGCAAGTCTTTAAAGAAAGTTTACTGTCACTGTAGGTATAAAAAAAAAAGTCAATATGCATGCCACAGTTTCGGCCTTTAGATTTAACAAAAATGTCAAGTATTAGAACAATGTTGGGCACCATTTAGACATAGAGAGAAGGATCTTCTTCCAGATCCTGTGCCATGCTTTGTCTCTTGGGACAGAGTCAGCTGTGCATGTGCCCAGAATCTGTGTGTGGGTGTTTGAAAAAATTTTTTAATAATTAATTTTTTAAAAACTTTTTCAATTACAGTTTACATTCAATATTATTTTGTATATCCTTTCAGGTTAAAAAATGTTATATCTTAACTGAAGATTGTTTGCATTAGATTTTGCCTCTGTATTTTCTTTCTTTACTGGGAAACAATAAACTGGCTTAAGGTATCTGGCAGGTGTCCAGTTCTTTCTTACAATTAAATTCCAATGTTCTTATCCTTGTCATAAAACAAAGCCTTCCATGCATATGACGAGATTAAAAAAGTTCTTTGAGATCAGGGTGAGAATGGGGTGCGAACAGAGAGAATCCATACTAATGGGGGAGAAAGAAAAGGGTGCTGGTGCAAAATGGCTTGCTCTAAGAATGCAGAAGGACTAACACAGAGGAGAGATAAATCAAGAATTTTGCTGACATTCACGTAGACATGCATGAACCTGTGTGGATGTAGTGTGACATAATGCTACATCTCTCATAATGATTTTTAAAATTTTTAATTTTTTTTCTTATTTTTCCACCAAAACTTTATGAGATAGTCATAAAAATGTAGCTTTATTCCCTTATACCAATGAGGAATTTAGATCTATTTGCTAGTTATCTCATTTAAGGTCCCTTGGTAAATACACAGCAGATTTTGTAGTAAATAGTGCCAAACTTTTCTGAATATTGAACAGGGGCTGCCAGAAGTTAATATTCTGTATTGCAGGCAAATTGCAGTGCTCGCTATAAGCATTAAAATTCAGGCAGAATGTTTGCTGATAATTTGTAAGGTTTTTTTTTTTCCTTGAAAACCCTGGACAGCATGTTAGTTAACATATAAGCACAAGAGCCTATTTTGGTCCCCAGGAATGAAATGAGGAATTTAGAGGGCTATTGAGTTTGCCGAATTTTCACAGTGGATCGCAGAAGTTATTTGTTCCAGGGTCCCAACCGCTTGTACTACGTTCCAGGGCTCTTGGTTCAAGAGCTCTGAGTCTCACTTTCTCATCTATGATCTGGGCCTTTCTGAGTGAAGGACACAGGAATGTAATGAAAGCCAAAAAGGCGAGTTGGCTTCAGGGCTGTGTCAATATAACCTCAAATTCTAATTTGAAGAGGACTGCATCAGAGCATGTGAATGAGGATTGCACAGTGTTCACTGTGAATTCGATTCACTGAGCAAAGCAATTGTTCTCCCATGTGTGGAACAAATGGGTTTTTCGAAAGCGAAGCAGAAGTGTTAATCAAGATGTTGTAAGGGGAGTCACAATAAAATGAAGAATTTCCTGGGTTGCTGAGCCCTTTCCTCTACCTATCAATACATGTCTGGATTTGCCAAAGCAAAGGAGGATCTTTGTCAAATTACAGTTGTCGGTTTCCAATGTGTTTTAAGCAGCCTTTTGGAAACAGAACATTCTATAAGTTTAAGCAGCATCCATATATCTTAGGACAGAGTCTTAGCCCAACCAGTCAGACTTCTGACTCCTCGCCCTAGTTGTAGACTGTGATTTATGGTCAAGGACATTATAATGAAGAGATATTTATTTCCCATTTTACATCTTCTAAAAAGTACATTTTTACCCCCTGTGATGAGAACAATGCAATATCACTACAGCACATCTTGGAAAAAGGAAACTCTAAAAAAGAATATGAAAATCATCACTTCGAATACCTTGTATTTTCCACCAGAAAAAGCAGCATTTGATTTTTATAGTATTCTCTTTTTGTCTCTTGTTATATCTTTCCACATACGGTCACATATCCCATTCTATATGTATGAGTTTATCCTCTCTTTTTTAAAAAATTAATCTTTCATGAGCTAGTTTCTATGTCAATGAAAATCATCTTTAAAACATGACTTTACTTTTTTAAAAAATATGGATGTAATAAAAATGAAAATGTCATGGTAACTTAACATTTGATAAACTTCATTTGCAACGGTTTCATGTTGTCCACACAGACCCTGTTCTGAAATGGAAGTGGGTGAAAATTCCCACCATCTAGAATGCAGGAGGTCATGAAAAGCAGGCAATGTGGCCCCTCTGTTGTTCCCCAAGTTCTCTGAGCCGTCTCTGGGGGTCAAGTTGAGGAAATGGTAAAAAACAGAAATAGGATTTCTGTAATTTCTTCTTTTGCTCATGAAGCCTCAGACAGTCCAGAACCAAAACCATCCCCAAAGGTTTTTAAGCTGGAGAAGAAAGAACAAATAGTGGTACCAAACCACAGCCAGTATGTGAGGTTCAGTGAGGAAATCCAGACGATGCACCTGCTAGCTCTCTCTGGTGTCATTTTATCACTGCATCTACCACAGATTGACAAAACCCTGCATTTCACATGATTGAATTTGTTGGACTCTTTTGATACACTGAGGCAGGCTTCATCATACTTGAAATAGGGTCAGTTTAATCAGAAATTGGGCTTTTAACAAAGTGATGCCATAGTATTAATGTTCTAATTATACCAAGAATCCAAGGCCCTAATGCTGCTACAGTAAGAATGCCCTCCAGGTACTTACGGAGGCATGTGACTCCCACAGGTTGACCCAAATGATTAGATCCATGCAAATGCCTCATGCCTGATTTATAGAGAGTTTCAAAGTGATCAGAAGCCAAAATAATTATAACTTTCTAAGTCTTTCTTATTTATTCATTTCCAAAATAATGGAACTAAACTGATTATACGGAGAAGTTCCCTGATCACATCTTCTCTGGTAGAGTTGTTATGTTTCGAGACTTATAAGGCAACCCCTAAGTTGTTTCTTCTGTCAACAAGAAATATAACTTTATCTAAATTTGCATATAAGCTTGGTTGGTGCCACTGGGGTCCTGTGCATTGTAGAGAAGGTTGTAAGTGATTGCTTGAACAAGAGCAAAGAGAGACAAAAGCCCTTTGCAGCGACTGCCAGAAGAGCTCTACTGCTATTGGCCTGATGTCATATGAGCAGGGAGCAGGAAATTAGCTAGCTTGTCACCTGTGTTATTAGGTTTCTTTATAATTAATGTTTACCTGTTTTAACGCGGCTCTCTGACTGTTCCAAAAGGTGATTTCCCTAAGACTCTTGATCACATGAGACTTGAGAATCGTATAAGATACATTGCCATGCAGCCTTCCCCTGTGACATAATGAAGTAAATTAGAAACATGTAAGAAAGTTTAAATTGGTAAACTATATGTTGTCCTAGGGTTAGCCTTGACTGTTACTAAAGAATTAGAAAGAATTGTATTGAAAGGATCAAAAATGCTCAAAAAGTTTTGACTGCACCTGGACCTCTTGGAAGGTTCCTTGCTGCCCTTGTTTATGTATTATTTATACCACATTTCCTAAGTTGGTTAAAAAGATAATGTCCTTGAAGGTATAGCCATTGGTTCATTTTTATCTAATGGCCACTAGTTAAGTATTCCTTATATCCAGTAGCATGGGCAGGATATCAAAAGCCTAAAGGTAGCTGATTAGTTGTAGTGAGACCTTTCAGAAGTGTAAAATCTAAGGGAGAATCGGCACCTATAAAATTACACACAGTGTTACATTTTTATTAAGGTGACAAGATAAATGATACTGTGATATATTCAGAGGTTCAGAGTAGGTGTGGATTGCTATGAGTTAAAGGATCAAGGGGGCCTTTCCTAAGGAAATGGGATTTAATTTGGACCTGAGGGGTAGGTGATACATACCTTTGTCCCTGTCTATCCTGTAAGAGCCAGGAAAAGGGAAAACCTTGGTAATAGACTTTAAAACTCTTGCTACACAGTGATTAGGCTTTGGAATATGCAGACCAAATAATATGTGTTCCATACTTTATTTCCACAAAACCCTATTTTCTAAATATAATCCCTCTCTCGGGAGCTATTTTAATTAACTGTGTTTTGAAAATTAGATACTGTCTCATGTAAAACAAAAATCAAAAAAGAATCTTACAATATTTTGCTTCAGAAAGACCTCCTTTTAGTAACTTTGTAGTATATTAGCACTGCTGTATGCAGAGCACTACATTTACCCTGCATTTAAGGAGCTGAGTTTGCAACTGTGTAGGAACAAAGGCATCTGAGAAATACACAGTTGGACAAGGGAAAAGTCTCGTGTGTGTGCATGTGAGTGCGTATGTGCATTTGTTTGTTTGTGGTTGGGGGTAGAAAGAAAGAGGTGTATGTTAGGGACAGAAGGAGTTATGCTGAGATGCCTTAAGTAAACCATTGACATACAAGTACAAGAAGAAATTTAATAATTACTTGTGACCTACTTCGGTATGCATTCACTGGCTCTCAAGATCATGGGCATGGGCATCCCTCTTAGAGCTTTTGGACTGCTACCCATGTGCTCAGCTTCCCCCTAAGCATCAGTGCACCCAGTGGGCTTCATGGTAAGGCAGTCTCAGTAAGTTATTTATAAAATTTACATCTGGTTGCTGAAGGGATGTCCCTCGATTAAAGCAACATCTCTATCCTAGAAAAAGTGAAGACAACGCGTTCAGAAAGATAAAAGAGCCAAAGAAGAGGAAAAGTAAGAGAACCTCTAAATCAGCATCTATTTCATAATAACGATCATATGAAATAAAACAGGGGAAAGAAAACTAAGTTTCAAAACCAACCTCGAAAGCCAGTCAATATGCTCCCTAAGTTCCCTAAACAAAACCTAAAAATGGTCCCTCCGTAGACTTCAGTCTCGACAGACTGGCCTTTGGAGACACAAGGCTTGGAGCCACTCCTTCATCTGCCATCACTACCTCTTCTGTATGTATATCATATTTTCACTTGGATTGCTAATATCACTGTTGTTAAAATCAGAACAGTATAGTCCACCTTAAAACAGTATTAAAAGGGTGAGAAGAATAGCACTTAAAATGTCCTGGACAATATATTAATCTCACGTGTGTATTAAATTAATAATCACTAACTTTCCTAAGTGATTTGTGACAAAAAATAATGTTTTACTGGTATGAGCTCATTTAACCATAACAGCAAATCTTGAAGTAGTTACTTCTGTAACCATTTCACATTTATAAAATTGAGGTATGGAGACATTAAATATCTTCCCCAGGTTTATAGAGCCAGGAAGTAACTGAGCCAGGATTCAAACCAAGGGAGTTTGTCTACAGAGAAGAAACTCCCAGACACTCAACTCTACTCAATAAACAGTGACTATCAGTTGTGTTATTACTACTACTGCTGGCCTTGCTCTCCCACTGGGGTATTGTCACAGCTGATCCTTTTCTTAATTATACCTTTAAAAAAACCCCATAATGTAGCATCTTCTTTTAGGTTTATCACCTTTCAATGATTATTTGTTTATAAGGGATTGCCTTAGATTATGAGTTGTTGCACACAGTTATGGATATTGTCCAAATTATCCAGAGATGTAAGATTCAAGTTAAAAATATTTAAATGCTAACATATTAATTTTTCTATAACTCTAGGCAACAAAACAAATATGTGTGCAATTTATGTATACAATAAAATATGTGTAAACACATGCTGGTGACCTACTTTCCTCCCAACCTGTTTTGTTTCTTAAATCTGCACTGTCTTTTTACATCAGAAAATGTCTTTTTTTCACTCCCTTAGTTTCCTACTCCCTGTCAGATTGAACTAACAATCACAGTAGAAAGCTGTTCATGTCACACGATGTGTGTTTCAGCATTGAACCCAATTGTCTCATTCTAGGTAATATGTCTCAATGTAATATCCATTCCTATACCTGGGAAGAGTTTTGGAAAATGTCTTCCCTCTCCTTGTAGCTTTTTATTTGAGAGCTTAGAAGAAATAACAAGAAAATTCACCATCAATATGTCTAGAAAATCAATGCACATTTTGCTTTCCTTTCTCTGTCCTCCAGATTTTGTTATCTATTACAATGGCCTCATTTCTATGAAGAAGAGCACTGAATCATTTCCATTACAATCTCTCTGATGCCGCTAATATTTCACCCCACTGGAAGGAAATACATATTAGGAGCTTATCTGGGCTTATCCTGCACAGATTCATGCATATGTTCATCCAAAATATTAACACTCTTTAAAAAGAATGTGGTAGTTCTGTATGTTCTGACATGAAAAGATGCTCAAGATATATTAAGTAAAAAAAAAAAATAAAGGTTGAAAAACAGTATGTTTACCAGGATCTAATTTTTTCAAGGAAAAAAAAAGTAATGAGTCCATATGTATGTGTGTGTATAGAAAAGTTCTGGAAGGATGTATTCTAAAATGTTAACACTAGTTACCTCTGAGAAATTAAATTGGATATGAGGACAATGAAAGACACGATAAAGCATTCTTTGTTATTTATACACTTTTGTATCGTTTGGTCTTATACAGTTTTTTTTTTTTTAGTATTATTCAGTTTTGTATTTTATAGTATCACTACAGTAATTAAAAATAAACAGTTCACATCCTACCTATCATAGGGTTCCATGTGTACACAAAGACCAGTGGCACATTTCTGACTTGGTGATGTGTAATCTAACAGATAGAATAAGACAAGCAAAAACCATAATTATTTTATGAAGGGAAATGTAATCAGCTCTATAAGAAAAGTTCACATATATTTGAGATTAGGAGAAAATTACATTACACTGTGAATATAAGGCTATAAAATAAATAAACAAATGGCATCTGACTGGGGGAAAAACTTTTAACTTGAAGGACTATGTGCCGTCTCCTTTCTGTTATCAGTACCTAGACTATGGTAGGGTCAGTTATGAGAAAGAGGAAAGAAGGAAGAAAAATATGAAATATAATGGAATGATCATCAGGTTATACAGGTTTAGAGCTGTGCAGGATATAGAGATTATCTCATTTCATGCTTTAATGCTCTTCAGAAGAGCAGTAGATTCCAGTGTGATGCCCTGTCATGGATGGGACTTAGGACACCTCATCACAGTGCCACCCAGATGCTTTAATTTCATCTACCTTTATAACTATAAAGTTAATGATCTGCTTCAACCCTCATTTTAGCTATGAAAAAACATTTTAGGAGCAGTGAAAATTTTACTCTGGTATAGATACCTATTGACACATTTCATACTAGAACCTAAAATTTCTGAGTTCTTAAAAGTTCTTAGTAGTTTTTTTCTTTTCAATAAATAGGAGTACAAACAAAAGAGCTAGTTTGTTCCAAGGTATGGAGCTTAAAGCATATTTAAATATGAGGTGTATTAAGAAATAGTGAGCAGCTCAGATTGAATAAAACACATGACTTACATCGGGGAGTCATAATAGAAAATTCAAGACTTACCTTAAAGCTGTGTGAGAAGATGAAAACCATGAGAAATATGCTCATCTAGGTGCTTCATGAAGTGTTAGAAGGGATGACCAAAATCAAGTAAAAGGGATCAGATATAACCTCTTACCTGAAACAATATTTAAAGTGTACCAAATATATGACATAATAGTCTTCAAGACATTGGCCTTTAAGCAACAAAGGCAGTGATTATTGAGAGACAATGAGAGTGAGCTGAGAGAACCAAGTGTGAACTCTACAATTGTCCCAGCTTCCTGCCTGATATGACCTTGCAGTCTGGTATGAAGTGGGGGGGTTCCATGAAAAGAACTGAGACGCAGGGAGAGGACTAGAGGACTAGAGTTCTAAGGAACAGGGTATCAGGGAGGAGATGACTGCAGAGAGAAGCAAAGATACAGAGAGAGAAAATGAGAGAAGAGTCCTACAGGATGTGCAGAGACCACTGTGGCTGAGGGAAATCATCCTCAGAAAGAGGCACAGTGACAGCTGGCACTCGCCGCTGGTCAGGAATAGTTCTGGTTCCCACCAGCCAGAGTAGGAAACTTGTAATTCATGAAGCACTAGGTGGGCTACACAGAAAGGACTTGCCTCCACAGGAGCAAAAGTAGCTCCAAATCACACACTGTTCTGTTACCAGCAAATAGAAATTAAATGCAAGGTTCGAAAGGATCATATAATTTCTAAGAGACTTCACTGCATCCAAGAACCAAAAACTAGAATTTATTTTAATTTCCTAAGTAGCTATCATTCCTTTCTCCATTTTTTATCATAAAGGTTATATTGTCAACTTATGCATCATTTTAGAATTTAGGTTTAAATATTATTGTGAGCAAAATTAATTATAAACAAAAAATTAGCATACAAATAGTAATAAAGGAGGAAGATATAGTTTCTCCGACTCCAATTTCATAATTCACCTAATAAAAGCCATTTATATTATTTGCTGTCATCTCCAACAAAATTAATTGACGAAGAGCTTGCTCTGATAAAAAATTCTCAGGCTGAAAGTTGTCTGAACTCTTCCTTGGGACTTACTTGGAGGTGAAAATGATGTGGTTTTGGCTGCTTGATAAATCTGTCCATTAAGTACAGAAATGTATAAGAACAAACCCCTTCCTCCATGGAGAGTAGATTTCTTAATATACCCATTGATCTAGACATTGGAAATCTGATGCCACCACTGATTCCACTTTAACAACAAAATTTCACTTGAATGGGTTTCTAAGAGAATTTATATTCCTCTTCATGCCTGTGACTGCTACCTGTTTGATGAATTTTAAAATTGGGGTCAGAGGAACTCCAAGGCTGAATTAAGGGGTAGGATTGTATTCAACTGCTTATTATTTGTATGGGTTCATACAGTTTATTAAAAGGTTATCTTGATTTGATTCCTGTGGTAATTAGCCAGAATGAATTGGTATAAAATTAAGGAATAATAGATGCTACCTTGGCTGATTTGGTAAGGCACAGAGAGTAGGGGAGAGAGATGGCAAGGGAGAGCATAGCTGGGGACAGCGTGCCCATTCCAACAGACCCAAGGAGCATCAGTGCACCAATCAGTTTCCATAGTGACATTGAGAATACGCACTGTCAGGTGAATAGAAAAGATGCAGAAGTTTATATTTTTAAAATTTATCTTTTTTTTTTTTTTGGTTGATAAGCTCTAGTCAAAAGTCAGGGGTTGTTAAATGTTAGTAAATGAGCCAAGGTGATCAAGGACAAAGACATAATCTTCACCTATGCTCCAAACTATCTGAAATGGTCTTTCCTGGAGCATAATTTCAGGGAAAAAATTATCAAGATGTTGGATCAAACCTAAATCAGGTGTTTGCAGAATCATCAAGGGCTGGAGAGATGGCTGCTCAGGCACCCTTTCTCTCTGCTGCTGAGCTTTCCAGAGCTGCAGGGGACAGGCAGCCGCCTCAGGGACCCATGTCACTACCCCAGCAGAGAGCTTTTAAGAGACAGAGGCCCTAGCTAAATCATCCGAGGAGACTGCTCTTAATAGAGTCAGCAAACGTCAAGTCATTTAGCTGTGAGTTTCTTAATGCCAGAGGCAATTTCTTTGCCTTCTTTCCAATGAAGTTGGGGGGAAAATGACTCTTGCAAGTATTTTGCAAGTCTTGCAGACTTATGTTTCTGTATTGGATGTGAACCCCTCACAGTGGAGGTCAATAAAATTATTCTTGAAAATAAAAATTTCACAGTTGATAAATGAAGATAGAATATCTTCTCCTTGAATTATAGGGTCCAAATCTATTACAGAGGCATCTGTGAATGCTAAATGATTCTCATTTTGTTTTTAAATACAGATATTAATAATGAAAGCTTAAACCCTCCCTCAGCTAGTAATACAATATTCCTTTTGTTACTAGTAGAATTATCTTCTGATAATCTGTAGACTTTGAAAACCTTTTCTTTTTAAGTCATTTAGGGGAAACTAATATTTATGGAGTAGCTAATAGGAGCTAGACAGAATCATGGGTGTTTATGTTCAGTATTTAAGGCAATCTTAAACTCATGCTGTTTCATCTAAGAATACTGAAGCTTGCTGGAGTTAAGTATTTTGCCTAATGAAAAACATGTTTGGAAATAGTGATGCGGAAGTGGGAGGCCTACATGGGTCATGACTTACGCCCAAGCTCTGTAGACCTGGCCCAATAGGTCAGTTTTTCCTGCATTTGGATTATCTGTATCAAGGCTACTCTTTGTTAGGAGAGTATTGTATTCCTTGTTAGAATGAGGAGACTAATGTACGTGAATGTTCCAAAGAACTTTACAGATGGGGAGACGGTTTTGAAAACACTTCCTTCATCATTTCCACATACCCCCCACCCCTTGCCAATCGAATCTAGTCTCCAGTGATTGAACACAGCTTATGTCAGAATCTGTGTGATGTCTGTAAGGTCCCATTTCAAAGAACTGAATGAAACGCCTCTTGGGGCAAACCAGGAAGCTTTGTTTAAATGGTCCTTAACTCTGCTTTAAAGCTTCCTAATAATACGAGGAAACCCAACCGTAGCCAACAAGTGAGCTCTTAGGATTGCATTTTCTTTGGCAGGTGGATGGTTTTCCTTTGTGCTGGAATGGAGGGTAATGGAGAATAATGGTTAGGAAGATGGGCTTTGAAGTCGGGCAACTGAGCATTTCAACCCAGTACAGTCCTTTGTGTGATAGTGAGCCGCTTACTTAATCACTTCAAGCATCAATCAGCTCCTCTAAACTCAGGGAGAGAAAATAGCCTGCCTGCAGAGATGCTGTGAGAGCAGAACACTACAAGTTTGTGAGACACTAAGCACAGCACCTAGTACTTAGCTATTGAGCATTCCCTACTCATGGGAAGAGAACTAAGGCTTCATACTTATCACCTCATAGAGAACAACTCCGTGAGATAGCTGTGCTTTTGTTGGCATTTTACACTTAAGGAAACCAAGGATTACAGAAATTTATATAAATAAAATGTGATGGTAGTCACACACATAGGCCAGGATATGATTGTAGGTCTCTGTCTACTGTTGACACCTGAGCCCCAAAGTGTGCTCCTCTGCATTGTCCACCTGTGATCTGCATGACACTATAACGTAGGTAGGTATGTAATTCCCAATATAAGAAATTAGTAATACAGGTTCTCGGGAGTTAAATGACTAGTTCATGAGCACATGGTTGGTAAGCAATGCAGCTCGTATTAGGATCCAGGTCTGCATATTACTATTTGTCTTCACTAAGAGTGTCTGCCTCTACTTTGCCTTCAGGGATTCTGTCTCTGAATGTGCTCTGTACCTCAGGTCTCTTCCTACAGTGCACACCCCACAGGGTCTCCGCCCACAATTAATCCCTCAGTGACTCCACATCACCTACAGAGTAAAGCCAAACATCTTTGTAGAACTTGCCTATCTCTACCTGATCTGAATCCTGCCTCCTTTCTAGCCTCACCTCTTGCCAACACCTGCTTGCCAACATCCTTAGTCACATCCTCTAGCCTAATGCATTATTTGTAACTCCCTCACACTTGCCATGTTGTTCTGTGTCTCTCGGCACTTGTTCATGCATGGAATATGCTTGCCCATCTGTGACTTCCTAATCATCCTTCACAACCTTTTCTGAAATCCTGGTCCACAAGTAAAACTGACTACTCTCATGGTGTGACCATCAAAGTCTGCCACTGGGCTTGTTGCTGGGACCATAACCGATGGCCAGCTGTGGCTTTCCATATCCACCAGGGGTTTTGCCGATAGGCTACATTTCCACCAGGCCGCTCCTGTCAGTGACTGCTACTAGCAGAGGACTCCTCTAATGGAGAACTGCCCCTCAAGGACTTCCCATTGACGTAACTCAACCTTCCATAGAATGGTATTGTAGTTTTAGCCTCTTTTGTCCAACCTTATGACCTTCAATTCTCCTTCACACCTGTCAGACTTCTACTGTACTCTGAAAGCTTTCCTTTCTTTTTCTTGATCACTTCACCTTTATCATTCACAGGTATTTTCTGCAATAAATTTTCTGAATGCCTAGTCCCATCTTGGTGTCTGCTTCTTGATGGAGCTGCACTCATACGGCTGTGTGGTGCCCTTCTCCATTTTATACATGTACCAACACAAATCAATACTGTGTTCATTATTTCATTTACCTCTTTCCTAATTATATTATGAGGTCACTAAAATCAGAAGAAAATATATAATGATTTTATTTTAGCACTTAGCATACTACTTGGTGCTTAGTGGATTTTAGTGAACATTTGGATAAATGAGTGCTAAAAGTATGCTCTTATCTAACATGAGTTTATTTAGGTCAAAACAAGTAAAACTATGTGTTTACTTCTCAGCTGACAATCAGTCTGAAGCTACCTGGAGGTTAGCTTAAGGTCACTAACGCTGGGTTAGGCTTCTTTTCCAGAGTATCACCATTTAGCTTCTAAATCCCCAAAATATTTTCTTGAGTTCAAATGAGTTTTTATGCTTATGAACTTAATTCAGCTAAACTTGAAATCTTGAAATCTCGTGAATATCTCTCATCACTAAATGAAGCAGCCTTGATTAATCACTCTAAGCATTTCAAAATATTCTGTCAGTTAACCTATATTTAACATAAGCATGTGTAAAGTCTATATGAGAGTACTCATTAGCAGGGAAGCATATTCTTGGAGAGCTATAAAATCAGAAAGTAATTCTTAATATTTCAAGTGAGAATTAGGGTATAGAATGTTTCTATTTGTTACTGTAAAGTTCATTACAAACCTGTTCTGATCCATGCAATAATAGAACTTACTAGGTTTTCTCTTTTTTAAGTTACATCTTGCTCATATTTTTATTTTTTCTAAAGAGTAAAAAATAATTAAATACAGTCATATCTTGGTACTTGTCAGCCTCAGAACTCGTCAAACCCTGAGGTCATCACATTTTGACGAGAAAACAATGTTTCAGCACTTGGCGCTTGCTGAAACTCATCACACATGCTAGAACATGTATGAGTCATGACACTGCCCTGCAAGAGAAAACATTTCATCACTTGTCGCTTACTTGGTACTCATTGGTTTTGGCACTTATCACGAGTTCCATAACAAATTAATGACGAGCACCAACATATCGCTGTATTTCATTTGTAACTGAATTTTGTTTTCACACCAATTATACCGGTTTGGCCACCTAGCTCTGAAATCCTATGTCATCGATTGTCTCCAGACAATTATTATTATTTTTTTTTTACTCAATTTTTAACTCTTGGGTTTTCTAATTTTTTTTATATGTGACATCTTATATATGGTTTGCGTTGTTCTTATACTATTGGTAATGAGCAACTATTATGTGCATGAAAATTTATGAATTAAATGCTGCTATCCTCATTCCAAATGAGATGCTAAGGATCAAAGAAGTAAAACAACGTACAGGCCGATGCACAACTAGTAACTAGATCATCGGTGACTGGAGCCAGATCTGCTTGATTTGTGGACTATCTAATCTTAGTTTAATTGCCTATTGTTTTAAATGTAATGTTTGAACATTAATCGATGAAATATTTTAATGTGAAATTAAAAGCATGCAATACTCTTCTGAAAACCCTGATATTTATTCTATAAGCAATATAGAGCCATTTGGGATGTTAACAGAAGAAAATAATATAATTTGACATGTTATTTAAAAAAATGTGAAAAGTAGGCAGTGTGAACCATGTAAAGGATCGTAGATAAAACTAGAAAAAGGTATTCATTGACAAAGTCTAAGCAGGAAGCGACTAGACTCTGATCTAAGAAAGTAGGTGAGGGTGTGATCAGGAGGGAGAGGACTGGAAAAACTTAGTGGCTCTGTGATGTGTGAATGGTGGGCCTTTGATCAAATTGCTTAGCTATCATGCAGCTGTTTACTCCTCTGTAAAGTAGAGATCAAATCATTGTCAAATCCTTTTCAAACTATTACTGTGAACTTTCTCCAATAATAGTGTATTTTCATGTACTTCTATGGTATATACTATGAGTCCAGCCCCTTTCATAATTTATGTGCACATGCAGACCTCACTTTATTTTGCTTCACGGATATTTCAATTTTTGTAACTTGAAAGTAAGACTATCTACTAGCAAAAAGATTATGACTCACTGAAGCCTCAGATAATGGTTAGCATTTCTTAGCAATAAAGTTCTTTTTTTTGAGGGGGTGGCTTTCCTGGGCACCTCTAAGCCCAGTATGAGTAGCAACCAGAAGCAGATCACTTTGTGGCTTACACTGTGTGCCCTGGACAGAACAGAGGCAGTGGCTGATTTTAGACATGCCAACAGCAATCAAGTCTCAAACTTCAAGAAGAGGGTACACAACCCACACGGTGGGCACACCTAGAGTACCCAGTTTGGTAATAGGGGAGGGTATGCCCCTGAATCCTATAGGATACCTAGTACATTAGGCCACTCTGTCAAGCCTGGGAGACATAGCAGCTCTACCTAATACATAAAAACAAATGTAGGGAGGCTGCCAAAATGAGGAGACAAAGAAACATGACCCAAATGAAAGAACAGAACAAAACTCCAGAAAAAGAACTAAACAAAATGAGAGACAATCAACCTACTAGGTGCAGAATTCAAAACACTGGTAATAAGGATGCTCAAGGAACTTAGTGAGGACCTCAACAGTGTAAAAAAGATCCAGTCAGAAACAAAAGATACAGTAATTGAAATAAAGAGCCCTTTATAGGGAAACAACAGTAGAGTGGATAAAGCTGAGAATAAAGTAATTTTTATTTAAAATATGTGCATTGCTTTTTCTAAACATAATACTATCACACAGTTAATAGACTATAGGACAGTGTAAACATAACTTTTTGTGTACTGGAAAACCAAAAAAATCATGTGCCCACTTTATTGCCATTCACTTCCTTGTGATGGTCTGGAACCAAACATGCAATGTCTCTGAGATATGCCTATATACTTCTCACAACAACTCCAATAAGTAATCATTATTACTGTTTTACAGATGAGGAAACTGAAGTGCAGTGAGATCAAGTGAAAACTAATAGAGCTGTGGTAACATAAGATTAAAACAATAGCATGTATTATACATCTGACACATTGTTTCTGCTGTATAAATGACTGTAATTTGCTACCTTGATTAATATCCTTGGGAAGTAGAACCAAATCTCACTCATATTTATAACAGGCTAATCTAGAACGTGCTGTGAGTTAATCCTCATTTGTATCCTCACAGACATAGCACAGGTATCATTTTTTTTTGTGCTAGGGGTACAGTGGTGAATTACATATCCTGCCTCTGTGACATTTTCCTTCTGCTGGAGCAGATGATCTAAAGATGAGGTGACTGAGTGAAGGGAAAAGAGTTGGAAAACTATGTCTAAATTGTTTTCTTCAACATATTGCTTTTTTTTGAAAATATTTACTCAGAAAACTGCCACAGGAACAAGGCTCCGCAACCTTTCTTTACTTTCATCAATGAGGACAAGGAGAGCAAATTTGTTTCAGATTCTTTCTTGAGCCTTTTACTTTTTCATAGAGTTAACTTTAAACTCTTGGCTGTTATAGTCAAAAGCTAGCTACAAACTAACTTCTGTTTTTCTGTTAAATCCTCAGCTCTTAATATAATACCTAAAACAGAGAGTATTTAAATAATGTGTACTGATTTGATTAATGAGTAAATGGGTAAATAAAGTCATTTTTCATTTTTTAGGCTATTTTCTTACATACAGTAAGACAATTTTTGAGGGAACACTAAAGTATTTAAGAATTAATTACAAATTGGCATGCATGCTAAGATTTATGGGTGTGAAAAGAAGATATAACAATTTTAAAGTGATTCTTAAAAGTCATTTATAACAAGTATTAAGGACAAAATTTCTGGCTGCATTTATGTGAGCACCAAAACTACAGCATCTCTTTGAATTTCACAAGTGTCATTATGCCATGTACTATTAAACATTATACCACATTTTCAAAATTTATATCACACTTTTGTGAAAATATTAATTGTTCGCTATAAATATATCACTTGATCATATACTATGTCCAACGAATCATGAGAAAATTGTCCTATGTTCTTCTATCTCATCCTTGTACATGGACCTATGTGCAGCATATGTATAATTACACAACATATATTATTTTGAAATTTTCCCTGTTTACTTGATATTATACCATAAGGAGTTTTATAGAGCATGGTGTAATTATATGATTATCTTTTTAATATCATGGTGATATTTTCTCTACTTGTCCAGCCCTGTGCAGTTGCCTGCTGACTCACCCTGGGTAGAGTTGTGGAATTTTATCAATTCTAGATTGTGTCTTAAAACATTTGCAAGATAGAACCATCACATTGGAGCATGTTCAGATTAGAGAAAAACTGGATATTTATACAATTAAATAATTCTCTCCCTTTAAGGATAAAGATACAAAAAGTAAAGGGGCTGTGGGAAGCGGAGTATCCCACTGAGAAGAATGGCGGCATGCCAGGTGACAGTTCTTCAGGTGCGATAGTAATTACATGATCTAAGACTATCGCTGACCTCCGTTTAGCCTCAATTTTCTCAAGTCTGCCTTCCTTAGGTTGTATTTCTAAGAGCATCATGTTTATCTACCTAAGGGGCCTTACTTGGCTCAAACTAGCCAATGGGGCCTCCAAGCCAACCCACACAATACAGAATCAAAATCAATCAGGTAATGCACTGACGATAATATGAAGCACATTATATACATTCAACCTATGCTACCTTCTGCTGTGATCACGATTATAATGACAATGATTTGTCCCAAGTCTCTCTCTGGTATGGGACAGGAATATCTTAAATCTGTTCCTTGGTTTGGTGTCCCATAGAATGAATTGCCTGTAGGATTTCCTCACCCTTTTCCTGGAACTTTTTTCTATGACAGTTCAGAATCATTGGAGCACTCTCGTCCAAATGAAGAGAGGTCAGAGGGAGATTAGTTTTTGCCCCTGCTGCCAGAGTAGCTGTTTATCAAAAGGAAATGGATTGTCAGAACTGGAGGAGGACATGGGCCTTTCCTCCATCTTCCCCCTCTCCTGCCAATACAAGAACACTACGGATAGAACATTCCCAAGCAATTCTTTTTGTAAATGACTCAAGCAGTGGCTCTTCTAATTAGATGACATTTGTCATAACTATTTTATTGGCTCTTGGAAATAATCACAAAGTGAATTACTGCTATTACTCTCCAAAGTTACAATGAATCAGTTCACAGAAGGGTTAGGATGAAGAGCGAATTATGGA
>PVJD01010304.1:0-54823 GCA_004026545.1 Mormoops blainvillei
CGCACATATGCTGCCTACAAGAGACCCACCTAAGAACAAAAGACCTGCACAGACTGAAAGTAAAAGATTGGAAAAAACATATTCCAAGCAAATGGGCAGGAAAAAAAGGCCAGGGTAGTAATACTTATATCAGACAAAATAGACTTCAAAACAAAGGCCATATAAAGAGACACAGAAGGACACTTCATAATACTCAAAGGAAGAATCCATCGAGAGGACATAAACACTATAAACCTATATGCACCCAACACAGGAGCACCCAAATATATAAGGAAAATCCTGGAGGACTTCAAGAAACATACAGACAGCAACACACTCATAGTAGGGGATTTTAACACCCCACTGTCAACAATGGATAGATCTTCCAAACAAAATATCAACGAAGATATTGTGGAACGGAACGGCACATTAGATCAAATGGACTTAATTGATATATTTAGAACCTTTCATCCAGAAGAAGCAAACTACACATTCTTTTCAAATGCACATGGAACAGTATCAAAGACAGACCACATGACAGGACACAAAACAAGCCTCAACAATTTCAAGAAAACTGAAATCATACCAAGCATTTTCTCAGACCGCAAGGGCTTAAAACTAGAAACCAACCTCAAGGAAAAAACTCAAAAACATTCAAACTCATGGATACTGCGTAGCATACTATTAAACAATGACTGGGTCAATAATGAGATCAAAGAAGAAATCGAAAAGTTTCTAGAAACAAATGAAAACATACAACAATCCAAAACCTGTGGAAGACAGTGAAGGCAGTCCTGAGGGGGAAGTTCATAGCAATACAAGCCTACCTAAAAAAGACAGAAACATTTCAAATAAACAACCTAACCCTATGTCTACAAGAACTGGAGAAACAACAACAAACACAGACCAGAGCAAATAGAAGGAAAAAAATAATCAAGATCAGAGCAGAACTGAACGACATAGTGACTAAAAGAACAATTCAAAGGATCAGTAAAGCCAGGAGCTGATTCTTTGAAAAGATAAACAGAATCGACAAGCCCTGAAGCAGACTCATCAATAAACAAAGGGAGAGGACCGAAATAAATAAAATCAGAATGAAAGAGGAGAAATTACAACTTATACCACAGAAATACAAAGAATAGTAAGAAATTACTACTAATAACTATATGCCAAGAAACTTGAAAACCTGGGTGAAATGCACAAATTTCTAGAAAAATATAATTTTCCAAAACTGAATGAAGAAGCAGAAAGCCTTAACAAATCAACAACAGCTGGTGAAACTGAAGCAGTAATCAAAAACCTCCAGGCACACAAATGCCCTGGACCAGCTGGTTTCACAGGAGAGTTTTACAAAACATTTCAGGAAAAGCCAACTCCTGTCCTTCTCAGACTATTCCAAAAAATCCAAGATGAGGGAAGACTCCCAAACTATTTTTATGAGGTCAGCATCATCTTAATCCACAAACCAGATAAAAACACAACAAAGAATAAAAACTACAGGCCAATATCGCAGATGAACATAGACACTAAAATCCTCAACAAAATATTGGCAAACCTGCATCCAGCAATACACTGAAAAGATCGAACACCATGATTAAGTGGGATTCATCCCAGGGATGCAAGGATGGTACAATATTCGCAAATCAATAAACGTAATACATCACATAAGCAAAAGGAAGAACAAAAACCACATGATCATACCAACAGATGCGGAACAAGCATTTGATAAGGTACAGCATCCATTTATGACAAAAACACTCAGCAAAGTGGGAATAAAGGGGGCATATCTCAACATAATAAAGGTCATATATGAAAAACCTACAGCCAACATCATACTCAATGAGAAAAAACTAAAAACTTTCCCACTCAGATCAGGAACATAACAAGGTGTCTGCTTTCACCACTTCTATTCAACATAGTATTAGAAGTTCTAGCCACAGCCATAAAGCAAGAAGAAGAAATAAAAGGCATCCAAATTGGAAAGGAGGAGGTAAAACTGTCATTGTCTGCAGATGACATGACAGTGTATACTGAAAACCGTATAGACTCCACCAAAAAGCTACTCAACCTAATAAGTGAATTTGACAAAACAGCAAGATACAAAGTCAATATTCACAAATCAAAGGCATTTGTGTACACCAACAATGGAATATCAGAATCAGAAATCAGGGGGAAAATCCCATTTACTATAGCAACAAGACAAATAAAGTACTTAGGAATAAACTTAACCAAGGGGGTAAAAGACCTGTACTCGGAAAACTACACAACCCTGAAGAAAGAAATAAAGGAAGACACAAATAAATAAATGGAAGCATATATCATGTTCATGGATTGGAAAAATTAACATCTAAATATCCATACTACCCAAAGCAATTTATAGATTCAACGCAATCCCTATTAAAATACCAATGACATATTTCACAGATATAAAACAAACATTTCAAAAATTTATGTGGAATCATAAACAACCCTGAAGAGGCACAGCAATTTTGAGAAAGAAGAACAGAGTAGGAGGGATCACAATACCTGATATCAAACTACATAAGGCCACTGTAATCAAAAGAGTCTGGCACTGGCCTAAGAACAGACACATAGATCAGTAAAACAGAACAGAGAGCCCAGAAATAAACCCATGTCTCTATGGTCAATTAATATTCAACAAAGAGGGCAGAAGCATAAAGTGGAGTAAAAACAGCCTCTTCAACAAATGGTGTTGGGACATCTGGACAGCAACATGCAAAAAAAATGAAATTCAA
Organism: Mormoops blainvillei; assembly: GCA_004026545.1. Taxonomy (NCBI): domain Eukaryota; kingdom Metazoa; phylum Chordata; class Mammalia; order Chiroptera; family Mormoopidae; genus Mormoops; species Mormoops blainvillei. The sequence goes on from PVJD01010304.1 coordinate 2,736, forward strand.
CCACGAACTTACACCACACACAAAATAAACTCAAGATGAATAAAAGACTTAAATATAAATCACAACACCATATAAGTCCTAGAAGAGATCACAGGCAGGAGAATCTCAGATATTTCATACAGCAATATTTTCACCAATATGTCCCCTAGAGCAAGGGACATAAAGGAAAGAATAAACAAATAGGACGTCATCAAAATAAGAAGCTTCTGCACGGCTAAAGAAACATCAGCGAAATGAAAAGGGAACCAACTGTATGGGAAAATATATCTGCCAATGATACCTCAACAAGGGTTTGATCTCTAAAATATATAAAGAACTCATATAACTCCACTCCAGGAAGACAAACAATGCAATTAAAAAGTGGGCAAAGGACCTGAATGGACACTTCTCCAAGGAGGACATACAGAGAACCCAGAGACATATGAAAGGATGCTCAGCATCACTAGCCATCAGAGAGATGCAAATTAAAACCACAGTGAGATACCACTTTACACCAGTCAGAACGGCGATCATAAGCAAATCAACAAACAACAACTGCTGATGAGGATGTGGAGAAAAGGGAACCCTACTACACTGTAGGTGGGAATGCAGACTGGCATAGCCACTGTGGAAAACAGTTTGGAATTTCCTCAAAAAACTAAAAATGGAACTGCCTTTTGACCCAGCAATTCCACTGCTGGGCTTATACCCTAAGAATCCTGAAACACCAATTCAAAAGAACCTATGCACCCCAATGTTCACAGCAGCACAATTTACAATAGCCAAGAATTGGAAGCAACCTAAGTGCCCAACAGTAAATGAGTGGATCAAAAAATTATGGTACATTTACACAATTGAATACTACGCAGCAGAAAGAATGAAAGAGCCACTACCCTTCGCGACAGCATGGATGGATCTGGAGAGCATTATGCTAAGTGAAGTATGCTAGGCTGTGAAAGACAGATACTATATGATCTCACCTATAAGGGGAACCTAATCAACAAAACAGGCAAGGAAGCAAAATATAGACAGCAACATTGAAATAAAAAACAAACGGACAGTAAGCAGATGGAGGAGGGAGGGGGATAACAGGGGAAAGGAAGGGGAAGGGTCATCAAGGAACATGCATTAAAGGACCCATGGACAAAGCCAAATGGGGAAGGACTGAGGGTGGGAGGTGGGGGTGGGTGGGGCTGAGGAAAGTGGTGGGGGAAAATGACAAAACAAAACAAAACAAAAACATATAGACAGGGGGAGGTTAAGAATAGTATAGGAAACTGAGAAGCCAAAGAACGGATATGTACAACCCACAGACATGAACTAAGTGGGGGGCGGTGATGATGGTGCAAGGCGGAGGGGATAAAGAGGGGAAAAATGGGTCAACTGTAACAGCATGATCAATGCAATATACCAAAAAAAAGTAAATAAAAAATGAATCAAAACTTCAAAAACAAAAAAGGCTTTCATTTTATATAGCACCTCAGAGCCCTTTCTATCTTCTAGATTGGATGCTGACTGATTCATAAATCGTTAACGAAAGCCCGAAAGATCTTTAAATTTTACTCAGTTGAATTTTGTTTTTTAACAGCTTAAATTAACACAAAGGTTTCTTTCTCCTTAACCACCTCAAACTGAACTCTGTTCCATAGTGTGGCACACCCAAAAGCCATTTGCAACTTGCTTTCCCTTCCCTCCTCTATCCAAGTCACTTGCTTACTTACATTTGGGCTGGAACAACCCCGTTTGCCTTACAGCCTTTGTCTCCTCCCCTGTTTTCTGTCTAGAATGTGGAAGCAATGCCTGGAGGTACAACAATCATCTGGGAACATATTTTTTAAAAAACCACAAAACAGAGGGAAGGAGGTGCATCTTCAGTAACATCCTTAAGCAGCTGCACCAGACCAGTGCACCCCATCTCTGGACTTTTTGATGCGAGAGGAAAATAAACCCCTTACTAGTTTAAGTCGTTTTTTATTGGTTTTCTGTTTCACAAAGCCAAAATGACACAGAAACACCTTAGCATGTATTCTTTCCAGAGTTTAAAGGATAGCTAGATCTGCTCTCTTCCCTCTCTAGTAGTTTGAATTTTTTTAAATGCTTTTAACAATTTATTCATCTAATATACAATATGAAACTTTATTCTTTTTACCATTCATCAGAATGACAAAATATATATATTTGAAAAAAATCACACTTTATTGTAACAGAAATTAAGAGCATGGGATTAAGATGACTAAGTAACTTCCAGGCAAATCATATACTACAACAAATTATATTTCCGAACCTATATTCAACACAAAAGTAGGAAAAATGTGGATGCCGGTGTTATATAAGCATGTAGTTTTTCCCAAAAAAAGTGCTTTTTAATAAACCAAATATATTTATCAACTATAAATTTGGTGAACACTCGTGAGAGAGATGGAAAGAGAGGTATCTCAGCCATGAACTATAATCCCTAAAAAAGTTAGAGAGAGTTGTAAATTTTAAGACGGCCAGACCTTTATTTAAGCTTCTGGGAAAGTACAGAAAAAAACAGCTCTAATTCCTATCTGGCTAAGAGAGAAACTATTTCACCTATCAAACTGTGATAAAGAACAGTCAAAGCTACTGAAGTTAAGGGGGCACATAGGTATTGTTAGTGGTGGTAAATGAAACTATATATGAAAGGCAATTAGAAAATACATATTAAGAGCCTTAAAACAACTAATACCCTTTGACACAGTAAATTTACATATAAGGCAATACCGTGAGGAAAAAGATCAGATATAGACCAAAATTTACATACAAGAAGACCTATTAGTGTTATATTGGTTAAAATACCAGAAAACTTAAATGTTCAATAATTAGAAAGCATTATATATTCATGAGAAGCATACAGACATCCATTAAAAATGAAGTTTTTGAAGGAAATTTAATATGGGTAAATATTCATCATATCCTTAAGTCAGAGGATCCCAAACTCATCCACGGTACACTTAGTATCTTTGTAATTTGTTCACGGCACCTGTAGATCAAAAGAGATACCTAATAATTCCAGTATGAAAATTCCTCAAAAAGTTAAAAATAGAACTACTACATGATCCTGCATTCTACTTCTAGGTATACTTGTATATAGGTAGTAAAAAACATATATTTTTTCAAATAATACAAGAGTATACAGTTTTTTCCTCTCCACCCAAAGTTCCTTCCTGTAGACAGTCACTGCTAGCAATTTGTTGTGGATACTTTCAGTCCCAGTTTTTGCGGTCAGAGCTTAAATCTCATTCATCCTGTAACCTCATTGCTTATGCATACTACTTGGTTCAGATGATAAACAGTAAGGGATGGATAAATGAATGGATAGCCAGAAAAACAGAGGATGGATGAAAAGAGATAATGGACAAATAGGCAGAAGACTGGCAGATGGAGGGCAAATGGATGGACAGAAATTTGGATAGAGAATAGATGGTTGAATGAATATGTGACTAGATGACTATTATTGAGAAATTACTATTATATGACTTAAAGTGATAGTCTTTGCTAACTGACTTTTCTAGTGGTCTCTTTCAGCTACCATACCCTAATCCTTGACACCATTACATCTGACTATCATGATTAATCTTTGTTGTACCCTTCCTTTTTTTTTTTTTTTAAAGTACATTTATTAAAGCTAGGGACAGTGAAATAAGGGCGGGCTTAGGACAGAAGTAACAGGGAAGAGCCTACGCAGAACTGCTTCAGCTCTCAAGAAATGTTATAAGAAAGAAATGAGCCTGGGCAGGACTGCTTTGGCTCTGTGAGAAAAAAGTCACACTGACAGAAGTGAGCTAAGGTGGGACTGCTATTGGCTCACTTGAAAGGGGGGTCTTGCAATCAGGTTCAGGGGGTTAACCTGGGACCAGCTGCCACTACCCATTGCTCCGCTGGCTGCAAGTGTGTGGAGACCCTTAGGGTTTAGGAGATACACACCTGAAAGGGAAGAAGGGTACAGGCGTGCTCAAGAGAAGGAAAGCACATCTTGAAAAAAACTGTAAGTAGACATAAATGAACCAGTTTTTACATATTTAAAGGAAATGTGTACCAAGGATTTTGTTTCAATCCTTTCAACTACAGCTGACCTTTAAACAACACAAGGTTAGGGGCACCCCCCACCACACAGCCATAAACCTACATATAGTTTTTGAATCCTGAAAATATAAAGTCTATTAACACATACAGGATCCAGTATAAATAATGCCTTTTTTGTTACAAAATCTTTTATTACAAAATCATAAGCATGTAACTATATAACATAACAATTATTACACTCTAGCACACTATATGACATTTTAGGTGAAATGTTCATATTAAAACTATAAATAATTACACCCATATTATTACCCTACTAACCACACTCAAGCAGGCATTACTTCTGCTGGACCCTGTATTTTGAATATGTATTTTCTATTATATTCTTACAATAATGTGAGAGAAAAGAAAATGTTATTAGGAAAATAACAGTGAAGAGAAAATACATTTAATCCCTCAGCCATAAAAAAGAATGAAATCTTACCATTTGTGACAACATTGAGGGACCTAGGGGGTATTATGCTAAGCGAAGTAAGTCAGACAGAGAAAGACAAATATTACATGATTTCGCTTATATGTGGATAAAAGAACAATATAAACAAACAAAACAGAAACACACTCATAGTCACATAGAACTGATGGTTGCCAGAGGGAAGGGGATTGGAGGGCTAGGTGAAAAAGGTGAAGAAATTAGGAAGTACAAACTGGTAGTTACAAAATAGTCACAAGGATGTAAAGTTCAGCACAGGGAATATAGTCGATAATATTGTAATAACTATAGATGGTGTCTGGTGGGTACTTGAATTACCAGGGGATCACTCTGTAATTTATATAATTGTCTAACCACTATGCTGTGCCTGAAGCTAACACAAAATACTATTAAATGTAAACAATAACTGAAAAATAAGTTTTTTTTAAAGAAACCATTCTTTAAAAAAAAAAAGAAAAAATCCACATATAAGTGGACCTGTGCAGTTCAAAGATGTGTTGTTTAAGGGTCAACTGTTTATTATAAACACAGGTCCCAAATTTGTAGCTAGCACAGTGCCAGACACAAAGTAAAAATCAGTAAGTTATATTGATTTAAATTCCCTGCACATATGTAAAAATATTTCTCTGTAAGTGAAAACAAAAAAATATTTCCATTATCTTGGTCTAGTACACAGATTATATGAAAAATATTAAGAAAGAAGGCACGTGGTACATAAAAAAATTACTGAATAATTGTGTATAACGGTGAAACACTAGATACAACCTAAATATTCACAGGGACTTAATTTTATTAAACCAATGCCCTGTTGAACGCGGGTAGTCAGACTCCTGATTTCAGGTCATGCTTAATAAAACAATAATGACTCCCACCAAAGACCAAATTGATAATCTAGATTAATCTAAATTAATCTACAATGTAGAGGGGGGGGTGAAAATTTTGAGAATGAATTTAAGAGACACAGAAGATAGAGCCTAAAGGATCAAAATTTCTTAATAAGCATTCCTGAAGAAGAGAACAAGAGAGGGAGAAGAGGAAAAAACCAAATAAATAACAAGAAATAAAAACTGTCCTAAACCAAAGACTAAAGAAAGGGCCTACTAAAGGATACATAAGAAACTGGTAGAATTGGAAGAGAGTCATAAAGCAGTGGAGGATGATATAGGAAGAGTGCAACCGAAGTTACTAAATACCACTTTTTAACTTCTGAAGTTCAAATTGTGTGCACAAGTTATCTATGCAAAAAAAAAAAAAAGATAATCTGTAAAAGACAGGAAACAAAACCAGATAATTTCTTTCTAAAAATGTGTATTTGCTAGACAGACTGGTGAAATTTTAGAATGCATGTATATAATGAAAAATCCTGAGATTGCAGAGAAGAAAACAAGCTTCCCCACACCCCCCTCCAAAAAATTCCCAAAAACAACAAAAAAACCCAGAAAACATGAAAATAGCCTTGTATTCTGAGGAAAAAAATATTAACATAAAATTCTATATTCAGCCAAACTATCAATCCAGTATGAGAACAAAATACGTTGTCAGACATGCAAGAACTCAGAAAATCTACACATCCTATATGAAAAAGCTACTTAAAAAGATGTCCTCAGCTAAACAAAAAAAGGAATCCAACAAAAAGCACACATGGGACATTAAGAAATACTTAGCTGAGTATGACCCAGAAGACTTGAAGAAACAGCAAAATAAATTAAGAAGATCCATTAGGCCTTAATACCTATTATTTCAAGAAGCACTTATTTAATACGCAAGATTACACTTCCTTCTCTATGGGTCTCAATACACTAATTCGTTCAGCAATAACTAAATTTCATAATCATAATATTTTAAGGCTTTTGAATGGTTTCCAATGTTCACGTTTTAGAATCAATCCATAGACAAAAAGCAATGAATAAACCAGATGCTACAGAAATTATACTTTAAAAATCAGGAGGGAGAGAAAGAAAGAGCAAAAGAAATGTGTTACCTTCCTTAACATTCAATATCAGGAAGACCACATATAATATCTTTTAAATAAGAAAAAGAAATTTAAGTTTATAATTTAAAATCATAAAAGTATTCACTATAAAAAGTTAAAAAGAGCAAAGGTAATAAATATCAAGGATGAGATGGGAAAAGAGTAAATAGGAGGTAAGTGAGATTTCACAAAATTGCTCAGCTTTTCCAAAGGAAAGTCAACAGAAACTGCCTAAAATTGAGAAATCAAGAAGCAGAATTCTATATATGTCACTAAAAGTTATAATGCCAAGAGTATCAGCAAAACTTAAAACAGAAACAGTTAACACTAGTTTCCTCTGAGAGTGAAGGGGGCTTGGGACTGGACAGTAAGATGGCTTTTACTTTTCCTTTTATTTACGACTGCACTGTTGGAGTTTTTTTAAATCATATGCAACTATTATTTGACAAAATTTAATAGCATAAAAATATTTCCACTTTGATACAAATATAATACATAAATATTACATAAATACATAAATATATAAAAATTTAAAAATTGCTGTGAAATTAGATAATAGAACTCTAGTTTTCTAAGTTACACAAGCTCACATTACATTCAAGGTGGTGCAAAAGGGGGTTTACAGTTGTTCATATGGAAATTAATACAATAATTAATAAATAATACAAGAACAAACTGTGTTTCACATGCTGACAACTGTAAACCTATTTTTGCCCCCCTGTATAACTTTTCCAAAGAAAAGTCAATATGTTTTTTAATTTGCACCTAAATCCAAAACAACAGGATTCACTCAAGTGTTTGAGTCACTCTTAAAATGAAACTACAATAATTACATTGCAAAACAGAAAGGGGAAGAGAAAAGTAAACTTTTATAAAAAGTAACATGTTTTGTGCCTCAAATTGCTTGGTACTTTTAAAGGTGAGTTTATTCAAAAATGATAACGAAAATGACAGAATGAGGCAATTAGCCTACCCTATAAAGCCAAAAGTTTGCCTCATTATTCCAACAGCCATGGACTTACCTTTCTGTCTGAATGTAAATATCTACAAATGTCTACTGAACAGTTTGCCATGACAGGGTTTTGGTCTATGGTCACAGACAAAACAAGGGTAGCTGGCCTACTTGATAATTAAATCCACCTCTTAATCACATTCAGCTTGGTAACTGAAATCATCAACCACAAAGTCTCACTGAAATAATATTTTTCAATAGAAAATACACAATCGGTTTGAAGCCTCAATAAAGAAGGTATGTTTTTCCTTTAGAAAGACTTCATGTATTAGAAATTAAAAACATTTTTAAAAAACATCAATTGAGGACTTCACAGGTTTTTATTTCTCTTTGGTCCATCACTGACTTCTGGATAAGAATTCAAATCCTCAATAAAAACTACTGCTGCACACTTGTATCCTGAATTACATCCTGTCGTCTCTCTTGAGACTCTCTTTTATCCTGCACAATGCATGCTCAAAACAGCTATTACAGGAACTGTTGGACTATCGGCTATTTATAAATGGTCAAAAATCTTTATATAGCTTTGTTGGCTACCTCTTTATGGTTCGAGACTGAAAAAACTACCTGTTTTTAAAGACACAGTCATGCTAGTTTTAAAAAAATATTTGAATGCTCTCTGAAAAACAAGTGTCTTGTTCCTTTGTTTTGGAATCCAAAAGCAGCGCTAACATTACACAGTCACAACATGACAAGATAAAGAACAAGCTGGTCTTTAAAAACACCTTAGCCAAATACTCTGACCCTAATCTTTTGACCAACAAGAAAATTTCAAATTCTAATGGATTGCCTAAGTCTTCTACACTGATAATTAACCTTCACCGAACTACTGAAACATTTTGCAAAACTAAAACACAATTTAACATCACATGTTAATTTTTTTAATCCAGCACATCCAGTTCAAAAATATAATACATTAATGTAAAAATGCCTAATTCATCAAAAACCTTCCCATAAGTCTGCCTCCTTTTTTCCTACATAAAACTCAGAGACATGCCTTTCTCATGCTGCTAAATCAGTAATATGCACTTCCTATATAGCAAACTAATGATTATAGGTCATTCTTATGTATTAATAATTATTTTTGAAAGCTGTAATATTTCCCTTCCTTATTCTCAGCTCCCTCTCTAGTCTTTAGAAATTTGTATTTCATACAGTACCATATTAACAAATCATTTCAGGCCATTCTTCCAAAGATAAGCAGCTTCTAGGAATTTAACTTACAGCTATACTGTACCTACTAGGATATTCGCTGCAGTGTTAATACTAGCAAAAGGCTGGAGATGGCCTAAATGTCCATCAAGAGGGATAAATAAATTCAGTGGAATACAATGAAACGATTAAGAGGAACTAGGCATCTCAGTACATAAAATATGTAGTAATCTTCAAGTTATATTCAAGGTTAAAAAATATAGAGAAGAAAGTGTATACCATTTAACACTAAACACACAACCCCCAAGAAAATCACTCTAAAAAGGGAAACCAAGAATAGTTGCTTGTAAAAAGGGAAAAATCAGCAAAGGGATGGTTGACGTTACATTACATATCTTCTTAAGCAAATATACTCAGTACTTACTAAATACACATTCCTTTTTTTTTTTTTACAAAATACTTTTTTGAAAAAGTAATCAAATATCCTTGCTTCCACTCACAAATTGAGTTTTTCAGTTCCAATATTGGTTTGCTTTATCAAACTATTTCAGCCTCAAAATTTCACCTATAACTTCACAAAAAAAAAAAGACATGAGCATCTTTCCTATTTCATTTGTCCACACCATCATTTATACATTTTTATTTAAAAGGTTACTTCATGGATTTGAGAATTATGTGTTGCTAAGCCACTCATTCCAAAAACTTTAAATCTGCGCAGTCCAATGTTATAGCACTAGCCAGTTTCTCGGGCACACTAATCATGTTTCTTGAGGCACAGGTATCTAGAGGCTACCATACTTGACAGAACAGAAGCATTTTCATCACTGCAAAAAGTTCTACTAGACCTCACTGCTCTAATCTAAGGGCTAGCAAACTACAGCCCGCCACCTGTTCTTGTAAATAAAGTTCTACTTACAAAACACAACCATTCTAATGTATTTGTTTACACATTATCTCTGGATACTTCGGCACTGCAACAGCGGATTCAAGTAATTGCAACCTAGGCAGTATGGCCCAAAAAGCCTAAACTATGTAGCATCTATCTCTTTACAGAAGTTTGTCGACCACTGCTCGATTTCACTGAAAAGAACATTTATTTCCCTTGGGTCTCAAAAATAAAGTTTTGAAGGCTTGCACTGCATAAATGAAGAACCAATTTTACTTGATTTGCTAAGTGCTAAAGATACTTAATTTTTTAACATATATCCATATCAAAAAAGTCCTTAAATGTCCAAGTGCTGGACTAAAGGACAAAAAATGCCTAATAATTAAAAAAAAATCACCTATATTTTTTACCAAGCTATCAGAAGAAATGTTTTAACTGTATTGAAAAGCACCATGTTTCTTAGAAAAAATTACACTAACCTAGTTAGTGCTATAGAAGTATTTACATTTAACCATTTACCTTATGCAACATCACTATATTTCAGGCTTTCAATAACAATTACTAAAAATATCAGTGAAGCACATTTACCAATTTGGGACATTTTTTAATGAAAAAAACTGAGTGTGCATTACATGCCTAGCCCTGTACAAGGTACAGGAAATAGAATGATGATCACACATTCATAGCTAACAGTTTAAGGAGATTAATATCACTTATAGTGATATTATAGACATAAGAACAAAGAGGGGCAGAAGCACAGCTAACAAGTATACTTAGAGAATAAGGGAAGACTTCTAGAAGCAAAGCTATTTGAATTGGATATTGAAGTATGAGTAGGAGTTTGCCAGGTCTATAGGGGTGAGAGGCAGAAAAAGAGGAATGGCAGCACACCACCATTCTAATTCGAATGTAGAAGAAAGAAAATGAGACATGAAAAGGACTTAGCAAGTCCCCAAAAATATGAGTAGGTCAATGCTACAAAGAATATGGGTTGGATACACTGGGGAAAAAAAAGGAGTCGGTGGCAGGTGTAAAGACTGTAAAGACTGTAAAGACTAATGACTTTATGATCTGAATGCAAATACTTTTTTTACATGCCAAACTAAGGAATTAAGATCAGGTGTGATTATATGAGCCAAAGATAATGTACAGAAATATGACAAGACTGATTTTATTTTGTAGAAAAGTAACACTGGCAGCAACTTTGATCTGGGACAACAATGAAGAAAGACTGAGACCAATCAGCTACTGTGCAAATCAGAAGATGGCCAAAAGTAATGACAGTGAGGATGAAGAGAAACCAGATAAAGAGAAGCAGCTACATGTCATAGAATCTATAAGCTTGCATGCCTACTCGTTAAAAATGTCCCATATGTGATTTTTTTCCCTTTTCCATATTTCTTAGTACAGATCTATTTTTTTTGTGGAAAAGCTTATACAGTAAGATTGTCAAAACTGAAGGCCTTTTCTGTTTTTCCTCCTGTGGTATTAGCATGGAAAAGACATTAGAAATGATCTGGATTTCAGGCTTGTCTTTGCTGTGAGACTGTGGGCATGATAATTAACTTCTAATGGCTTTGGTTTTCTCATTTGTAAAAGGAGGAAATTAGACTATATGACCTACAACTCTTGAAAGTTCTAAAATGCTATGATCATACTGATACATCTTTAATCTTCAGGTCTCCAAAAAAATGCAAATACAATCATGTCTTTATTTAACTACCAACCAAATGTGAAAAATCCATCAAAAGCTGACAAACACTATTGTATTATTTACCTACCACATTTGTAAAAGATTTCGTGACATACATTAGGACATATAGTCACCTACTCATCTGAAACCCTAAGGCAAAACTGAAACTTTGACGTCTGTCAGCCATTTCACTTTCAGTTACTAAGTATCTTTCAAAAACATCTCCAAAAAGGAGCATTCTTTTATTGGAATGGTTCAAAGACTAAATGAATGTCTGCAAAGTTGAATAGTAGCATTGTTGGGTACAAGTTTTCAGACATAACACTAGCCTATGGAATCGTGTTTGTATGAACCTCTTACTGACAAAGAACTTTTTAACAATATTCCTTTATTAATCAAAACAAAAATGTTTCAAACTTGAGAAACAGTCTCCAGGTTTGTAACTATAAACTGTTATGTGTCTTTTTACTAATGTTGAAAGAAAAACTGTACTACAAATTCTTCTCATACTAAAATGTCTAGAAACATCCTAAACTTATTTCTCTTCAAGTATAACTTGAGCCTGATTTTTTTTTTTAAAGGACAGTTGGGTTTAGGCTCTCTTTCTTCAAAACAAAAAGATGGTAGAAATAACATTTAAAGGCAAAAAACCCAGATGTAAATCTCGCATTTCCCAGTCTGTTCTTATTTTATGTAGCCTAAGTTACAGTTATATATTTCAAAGGAATTAACAGTCTAAAGTTTTGTAAATTGTAAATTAAGCTATAAGCAGAGGCTTTTCTAAGGATGTTTTATGTTACATCTTCCAGCATTTCTTCTAAAGACCTGAACGATTTTTTGGTTATATGACGTAGTACGCTAGACCTATACTGGAACAATATCTCTTTAAGGTACCCTTGTGATGTTTTTGCTCCTTAAAATAGAGTTATATGTTTTTCTGAGTTAACCAAAATAAATTCTGGAAAGAGCTAAGCCGTAATTTACTATGATCAGAGTGTAAAATTCTTTATTATGCTAATCCGTATAACAGTTCAGAACCATCACTAAACATTTTTTTTCTTTCAAATTGCTGGTATCAATGAACATCAAACTAATCCTACTATAAGCCACAAGAGACGTGGGTGTTTAGCCTTAAATCTCAACGAGACCCTTGGTCCAAGATAAAAAAATAAAATAAAAAAGACATATCTTTACTTTGATTTTTCATATATGTAATATGGTGACTGAAAACTAAAGCCTTCAAATCCTAAAAGTTTTCTTTAAAGCACAATATTTTGAAGATACACAAACTTATCGTAACTAAAGAATTTTTCTTAATTCTAGTCAAACAAATTTCACTCAAGAAGGAAGTGTATTCGAATCAGGAACTTTATTAGAGGGGAAAATATTTGAAAAGAACAAACAGAAGTAGAAATTAAATTATAGGGTTTTTGTTGCAGCCCGTGCTATTCCAATATAATTCAGAAGCAGAATTTTTAACTTTTCTCAAAAGTTGCCTACTTTACAAAAAAAATTCAAAATACATTAAAATTCCAGATCAAGTACGGATATTAGCATGAGTACAAAATTAGCATGAAGAGTATGAAAAACAGCACATCTGATTTGTTTTGTAACGCCAATGTCCAATTAGGAAAATTAGATGTGCTTTCCCCAAATTTATCTGATTAAGAGTCCCACAGGAACGCCAGTATAACGGGTAGATAATCCAAAAACAAAATATCGCTACAAGTTAATTGTAGTACCTCACATTTCAAGATATTCATTCAAGGACACTTGGCAGTTAACTAAAAGAATTATTTCTAAAAGTTTTACTAAGAACTGAATACTAGGGGGCTCAATCAATTATAACAAAAGAAAAATTTATTTACAATTTATAGTACCTTGTAATTTTCACGTTTTAGGATAAAGCAATTTATAGTGTGCTTTTTCGTTTCCTGTATGAAATCAGCACACACATACACACACACTACCTACTTTGGTCCCAGAGTTCGTAAGTCAACCACATCAATTAAAACAGGATGCACAGAACGATCAGCAGCACTTCAAACTCATTAATGTAATTGTGACTGACATTCAATTTATTCATAAATGTTCCTCTAAGATCCTGAAAACTCTCTTCCATATAGTTAGACCAGCTTTAAAGTCTAAGAGGGACAGGCAGATGTTCCTAGGAGCCCTCACTCTGGGGGAGGGGAATTCCTGCCAGGATGGGCAGTGAAGAGCCGATTGGTTTAAACGTACCCCTCGCAGGCAGGGAGCTGGTTCCACCTGTCCTGCAATGCAAGCCCGTAAGCCCTCTGGGACGACGGAGAGACGTTCTCGATACATTACTCAGCTAGCCTTCTCCTAGCCGAACAATCGGTAAGGGCTTCCTAATGGGCCTCCTAGGGGTTCCTCGGGTTCTCCCTCAACTCCCTGGAAAACAAAGGTTCGGGCCCAGATCTGTATCATTCCGCATTCCGATCTGGATCATCTAAGCGCTTGATAAACCCAGCACGCAGTCATCTGGCAGAGAACGGAGCGAAAGACAGAATACCCAAGGTGGGGGAAAATGAGTTACCGCAAAACTAGACGAACTCTTAACATTCTGCGGGCAAAACGCGGTTAATCTCTCAAGAGCTCCTACATTCGAAGGAAGGTGCGGAAACTCAAAATGTGAGAAAGCGAAATGAAGGGAGGAGTCGAGAAATCGCCGGATACACGACAGGGACGGATGGGACTGCTCTGAGGGGCCAACGGGCACACTGGTCCCAAGGGCAGAGGTGCCCAGGGGGTCAGACCTGCGAGACTGTCTGAGACGCCGGCGCTCGGCCGTCTGACGGGCTCCTCGGCGAGGTTTCAAACCGCCGCCCCCGGGAGGAGCTCAGCGGATTGGAAGTTCCACAACGACCGTCACAAGCCCAGGGCCGGAGCGACAACTCCTCGGCGGAGCTCTCCCAGCCCTCCGCGTCTCCCCAGGAGACCAGACCCCACAACTCCACCTCCAACCAAGGTCCCAACTCGAGTCCCGCCGCCAGCTCCAGGCAAGCGGGGAGCTCCCTCCGGGACGGGACCGACGCCCCTGGACTAAGCTGCGCCGCGAGAGTTCGAGGGGCGCGACGGGGCCGCGCGGGGGGCGGGCAGAACCCACGTCCCTAAGAGTCCGCCCCGGGACGCGGCGCCGAGACCACCTCCGCCTCGCCTCCTGGGCACGGCCCGGCCGGGCTCCGACCCACCCATCCCGCGCGGTGGCGGGCAGGGCGAGGACACGAGCAAGCCTACTCCCCCGCCCCTGCTCTTACCCATCTTTCCGCCTCGCCTTGTAGACGTGCCCGTAGGTGCCGCGTCCCACTTTGCACCCTTCGTACTCAAACAAATCCTCCACCCGCTCCCGCTCCGCCGCCAGCTTCGCCTTGAAATCATAATCCATTGTCTGCTTCCCCCATAGAGGCACTGGGACGCGGGGGCCGCCGCTCAGTCCCTCCTCCTCCTCCCCCCGCGACCGCCGCTCCACTTCTCCAACAGCCGCCTGTCGGGCGCGCGCGCGCGCGCCGCCCACTGCCTCGCGGTCCGCCTTCAGCAAGGGACTCCTCGGCGTTCGCGGCAGCCACCTCCTCCACCTCCTCCTCCTCCTCCTCTCCTCCGCGGCGGGGACGGCAGCGGCTCCCGCAGACAACCCCAGTCCCGCCTCCCCCCTTCATTTCCTTGTTTTGGAACCTGGTGGGCCGCGCCGCGGCTTTCTCGAGCTCATTAACGAACCCGTCCTCCCGCCCCGACGTCGCGGAAGCTCTTGGGAAATGTAGTCCTGGCGGCCCCAGGAGCACTTGAGTTTTACTAGCAGAAGAAATACAGCTCCCAAGTTGCATTGAGGTGCTACAGCCTCGCCCCCCACAAGGCATGCACGCATGCGCATTGGAACCGTCCCGCCCCCTCAGGTAAAGCTGCACTGCCAGTTCCTGTGAAGGTAGAAAGCGCAAAGTTGCAGTTCTTTCTGCGAGTCGTGAGAGCTGGTGCCAAGAAGGCCCTTGTTTTAATATGAGGAAGGGACTTCACTATAACTGTCCCCGGGCGATACTTTAACAAACGCCTTGTCCTGGAGTTTGTTCCATTGCTTTGAGAGGCAAGGACTGTGGTTAGAACACTTGTACTGTAGATTGTTTTTTGTGGCAATTGGTCCGCCTGCTACCCCGCCCCCTGTCCAACCGCTCATTGGCGGAGACTAGAGAATGACGTCCTCGTTGGTGCGTGGGTATCCCCAGGCTTTGGCTTCTTTCCCGCTCTTGATTGGTAATTGAATGTGCCGAGTTCTTCCTGATAGGTTAATCTTTTTTCTTGACGATGCAAAAACAGTATTTCAAAAACTGAACATTCAGCTGTTTCCTAGTTCTAGCGTCGGTCTGAGAAGAACATGTAAGCTCTGAGCCCTAGCAACCAATCATCCCTTTCCTGGCCTTCTAGTCGTGGTCTCCTAGCATTTGAGGTCTCCATAGCCAAGGTTGGGTCACCTGTCTGAAGACAATTAAAGAGCTTGGACGACGCAGCATTTAAAAAAAGAAAAATCACTTGACTTGGATTGTAAAGTTTTTCTAAGGGGTCTGCATAATAGTGACGTTCTCCTAGAGTGTTTAAGCAAGTCTCCTTGAGGTGAACACTGATCGATTTTATTATTGTATGCATAACATGTCAGGTGCGTGGGATACAATCTTAAACATGATTGCTGATAGGATGGGACTTATATACTACATGCAGTGAAAACACAAAAGAGGGAGTGTTCAAGTCTACTCGAAGTGGTAAGGAAAGTGAACAGTGACCTGCCTGCTAGGTTCTGTAAAAACCTAGGCAACTAGAGGGAGGAGGGAGAAGGATGGTTTGTTTACTACAATAGTAAGATCCCTGGGAAACTTCCTCAGATCTTGAAGTAAATCAAGAAGTATTTGAGTTTCTCCTATTTCCAGGGTCTATGATAAATACTGGAGATACCAGATGAAAATTTATCTTTTTCCATCAAAGAACTAAAACCTATTGAAAAAATAAACATGCAAACAAAAACAAGCTGAGGGTACAATAACAATGGTAGAACAGGGGGGGACCACTTGAGGATGCCAGATAGGCTTCACAAAGAATGTAGGTTTAAGCCAAAATGTAAAGAACCTTATTTGGAGGCCAAGTGGGGAAGTAGGGAGCAAAGAATTATCTCAGGCAGAATTGGCATGTATGTATACTGTGAAAGAACATGATATATTCTGAGAAAATGCATCTGGCTTGAATATTGCAGATTAAGGCAGGGGAAGGGGATGGCTAAGAAGAGACTGGACAGATAGCCAGAGGTCAAATTATGAAGAGATATATATGTCAAGCAGAAGTTTTAGATTTCATCATTCTGTAGGCAACAGGATGCCATCGAGGACTTTTGAGCTAAAGAGTAATGTAATAAGTGTTGTGTATTCAAAAAATCCTTCTGACAACAGTGTAGATTGGGATAGATTGGAGGAAGGTAAGAACAGTAGAAAAGTTATTGCATTAATCCTTGTAAAATGGAGTGGCAGTGCTGATTATGAGAAAAAGGCAGATACCAGAATTATTTATGAATCAAATTCAACAAGACCTGGTGGTTAATAAAATATGGGAGATCAAGGGGAAGAGAATAATCCAAGATGGCTTCAGGTTTTTTTTACTTTAACGTAAAATAGGAAATAAAGGAATACGAGCAATTTTTAAGAGAAAGATGATGACTTTGGCTGGAACATGTTGAATTTGAAAAGACTGTGGAGCATCAAGATAGAAATAACAATTAAGCAGATGAATATTTTTTTACCTGCCAATAGAAAGTCTCGCCTAAATGTATAGATTTGGAAATCATTAGTGTATAATGGTGGGGTGTGGAGAATATTTTTTTGGTTGGTTGCTATTTTTAAATAGAGGCTTTGCGTTCATTATATCCTCAAAATATCCCTATAAGGTCTGCTGTATTATTCCTATTTACGTTTGAACAAACTGAAACAGCTAGTAAATTGCAGAGCCAGGTCTTAATGAATATGTACTAGAAAGTAAATGGAAAGTGAACAAATATATTAGTAAAAAATCAAGCATAGATTATGAAAAGTTTAACTGATTTTTTTTTAATTCTACCACACCGTGTGTTATCAGGGATATGGGAAACAGACACTTCTACCTTGTTCGTGGAAGTATATATTTGAAAAACATGTACGAATGTGCATATTAGATTTTGATCTTAGCAACATCTATCAAAATTACACAGTAGTATCCTACAATTACACACCTTGTGGTGGAAGCTGTGATGTTGCCTCCCAGATCCCCCTTCAGGACAGAAGGATATATAGCCCCAAGCTGCTGGGAATGCTGCTACAGACAACCTTAAGCTGTCAGTCCCCTTCAGGAATTGCTTTGGCTAAAGAGCAGCTTCATGTAGGTCATGCCATTTTCCTATGGCAGCAATTTTCAACCTTTATCATCTCATGGCACACATAAACTAATTACTAAAATTCAGAGGCCCACACACAAAAAATATTTTTTGCCGATCTGACAAAAAATAGGTATAATTTTGGTTCATTCATACCAGACAGCTATTGTTGTGTTGTTGTCATTTTTTATTTGACAGTCTAAGGGAAAAGAAATCTTTGCCCCCTAACTAAATAGTCAGGTATTGCTTGTTTTAAAAATTCTTGCAGCACACTGGTTGAAAATTGCTGTCCTATGACAGCAATTCAGTGATTCAGTGACTGATTAATGCAGCGATATAAAGGCCTCACTTCAGGACAAATCTAATGGGTCATCCTATCTTCAGAATTCCCTGTGGCGTTGACTGAGGCCATCACTGAGTATGCACTGGAGACCACCTTCTCAGTCTCTGCCATCCTGCTTTCTTCCTTTCTGCTCCAGAGGTATTGATCTCAGTTTATTAACACTGTAATAAACTGATTATACACTAATCTCTATCTCCGGATCTGCTTCCCCAGGAGCCCAATGTGTAGTATTCCCAACATGTGCAAGATGATATAATTCAAGGTAATTCACTGAGCATTGTTTCTGATAGGAAAGGACTAGAAACAACAGAAAAGTTCATTGGAGGGGGACTGAATAAATAAATTATGGCACATCCATGAATGAGTTATTATTCAGCCCTAAAAATAATGTGAAGTCTGTAAAATATGCCTCTCAGATCTCCTTCCTACAAGAAAGCTCCAGCTGCTAAACTCTGGATCTATCACTGCATTTGCAGTGAGACCATACTCCCCAAGGGCTGCTCCCAGCCTGTGACTGAGCAGGGCAGGATATTACGGTAGATCCATTCCTGCCAAGTGTAGGATTCCTCTGATGGATGACTTTGGCTTAAGAACTCCTCACACTCAAGCTGACCTGGAACTTTCTTAGAACTATATTGCAGTCTGAGTCACTACCTACCCAGCACTCCTTCCTGCCTTCTCTCTGTCACAGGGGGCAGATCAGAACCACAATTTGACAGCCCTCCAGCTACCTCCATTTTCTCCCTCGCAGGTATTTCCTCCAATAAATCTCCTTTGTGTCTCATCCCATCTTGACTTTTGCTTTTCAATGAGGAAATTGTTTAAGTAGTAATATGAAAAGACTTCCAAGATACACATATTATCCTCACTTGAGGACATTGTTTTTCATTGCTTTTAGAGAGAGAGGAAGGGAGAGAGAAACTTCGATTGGTTGCCTCCCATTCATGCTTAGACATCTGAGACCCTGGACCAGGGATTGGCTGTGCCCAGACTGGGAACTGAACCTGCAACCTAGGTATGTGCCGTGACCAGGAAGGGAAACCTGCAACCTTTCCCCTAAGAGAGGATGCTCCAACCACCTGAGCCACACCGGCCAGGGCCAAGATATATTTTTAAGTGAAAAAAAGCAAGAATCAGAAGAGTGTTTATAATATGCTAACATTTTTATAGAAAAGAAAAAATATATTTGCTTTTATATGTATATACTTATCTCTAAAAACAGCACAAAAACCGTTTGCTCAGAGGAGGGAAATACCGTTTGCAAATCAGGGTAGGAAGGAGAATTTGTAGTGTATACTTTTTTGAATTTTGACTCATGAAATGTTTTCAAAAGGTATAGAAATAAAATTTAAAGGAAAAAAATAGGAGCTTGGCTAAGAAAAGAAAGAGAAAGATGGGGTTTATAATCACAATCAAGAGAGGTTTAGAGTTTTGCTTTATTGTTTTTTTTTAATAGGAGAAAGGAACTTTTTATACATTGAGGGAAAAAGCTGTGGAGAAAGAAACGGTGAAACCATAGGAAATATTGGGGCTACGATGTTGAGCTCTTAGAAGACAAGATCCAAATACAGGTAGTGTCACATAGAAAGTGGTAAACAGCTTCTTCAAAGGGCGGGTGGGGAAAGTAAGGTTGAGTCCCCGTGAGGAAAAGGGGATTGAAATGTTAAGAGATTACTAACCTTATTATAATAAAAATAAGTTTGATATATGATGTGAGAAGCATGATCTAATGCAGAAAAGAAAAGCAGTGGGAGTAAAGGCAGAGGTGTTGAAGGAGGCATTAATGATGGTTTGGGTATATTTTTTTGGCAAGTGAACAGAGTGACAATGAGAGCTAACATTTATTGAATCCTAGGTATTTTATATGAGTTAGCGAATCTGATCCTTACAACTGCCCTATGAGGAAAGTATGTATTATCTCCATTTTACAAATAAGAGAATTAAGACGTTAGGAGGATAATTTACATAGCGTTAGTACCAGGTCTCTAAGACAATAGAGGCCAAGGACTGCCCTGCCAAGTATGGATAGTGCCATTAACCAAGATCAAATGATCCCAGTGAGACATCCCACCTTTGTGGTAAACTCTGCTTTGTATCTGTTAAATGTATTACCACTTTCTGTTCCTTATAACTGGTTCATATCAGTCATTAGTTCCCCCTTCTCAGTTCATGGAAGTGTCACAGGACTCATGAAATACAGAGAGAGTGTATAGTTGCCTCTGCCATTGAGATATTCATTATCTCAGTGTAAATAATAGGTCTGCCTTGCCTTTGCTCTTTGTTTTCACTCAACCTGCAACAGTTCTCTGCCCAATTAGATTTGAGAGTATTAACTGCCATGTAAATTCCTGTTACTCTTCTGGGAGGCATATTCAGACTATTTAAACTCTGATTAAATGTCTGAAAACAAAACTCCATTCAATAAAGATGGTCTAAGCTAAAAGGCTAATTGGGAAAACAGATTCTGGTCTCTTCATTGTAGTCAATATCAGGAAAGCTGAGGAAGAAGAATGGGAGGCAATGGGATTACAAGTTAGACTTACCCCTGCTGGGATGAGGATCCAGGCCAGACTAAGGGAGGAATACCCATCTGCTGCTGAAAGGGTATAGGAAGAGCTTGATACTCTGTCAATTTCCTAGAGCTGTTACAAAGTATTAATACAAATGGGGTGGTTTAAAACCACAGAATATATTCTCTCACAGTTCTGGAGGCCAAAGTCTGAAATCAAGAATAGACAAGGTTTATAATCAAGATCAGAGCAGAATTAAATGACATAGAGACTAAAAAAACAATTCAAAGGATCAATGAACCCAGGAGCTGGTTCTTTGAATAGATAAGCAAAATTGACAAACCTTTAATCAGACTTAGGAAGAAAAAAAGAGGGAGGACCCAAATAAATAAAATCAGAAACAAAAGAAGTTACAACTGATACCACAGAAATACAAAGGATTATAAAAATTTACTACGAACAACTATATGCCAAAAAAGTGGACGACTTGGGTAAAATGGACAAATTTCTAGAAACATACAGTCTTCCAAAACTGAATCAAGAAGAAACAGAGAGCCTGAATAGACCAAGTACAATTAGTGAAATTGAAACAGTAATCCAAAAACTCCCAGCACACGAAAGCCCTGGACCAGATGGCTTCACAGGCAAATTTTACCAAATATTTAAATAAGAACTAATCCTATCCTTCTCAAACTATTCAAAAAAGTTCAAGAAGAGAGAAGACTCCCAAACTCTTTTTACAAGGCCAGTATTATCCTAATTCCAAAACCAGTTAAAGACATACCAAAGAAAGAAAACCACAGGCCAGTATCTCTGATGAACATAGATACTAAAATCCTCAACAACATATTGGCAATCCAGATCCAGCAATACATTAAAAAGTTCATACACCATGATCAAGTGGGATTCATTCTAGGGATGCAAGGTTGGTAACAATATCTGCAAATCAATTAACATGATATACCACATAAGCAAAACAAAAGATAAAAAATCATATGATCACATTGAGAGATGCAAATAAAGCATTTTACAAAATCCAGCACACCTTTACGATAAAAACTCTCAGCAAAGTGGCAATAGAGGAGACATACCTCAAAACAATAAAGGACATATATGACAAATCAACAGCTAACATTATACTCAGCAGGGAAAAACTAAAGTATTACCCTTAAGATCAGAAACAAGACAAGGATATCCACTCAACTCATTCAACATAGCATTGGAAGTCCTAGTCATAACAATTAGAGAAAAAGAAATAAAAGGCATCCAAATTGGAAAGAAATAAGTAAAGCTGTCATTATTTATATTGGCAGTTGACATGACACTGTATATAGAGAGCCCTAAAGATTCCACCAAAAATACTAGAATTGATAAATGAATTCAATAAAGTAGCAGGATACAAACTAAATACTCAAAAAATGGACTGCATTTTTATACACCAATAATGACCTGTCAGAAAGAGAAAGTAAGAAAACAATCCCATTTGCAATTGGCTCAAAAGAAATATCTAGGTATGAATTTAATCAAGGAGGTAAAAGATTGCTACTTGGAAAATTATAAGACATTGAAGAAAGAAATTGGAAAAGATAGAAATAAATGGAAGCATATACTGTGTTCATGGGTAAGAAATATTAACGTCTTCCTTAATTTCTTTCTTTAGTGTTCTATAGTTTCCTGAATACAAGTCTTTTACTTCCTTGGTTAAGTTTATTCCTAGGTACTTTATTTTTCTTGTTGCTATAGTAAATGGGATTTTTTTCCCTAGTTTCTGCATCTGATATTTCATTGTTGGTGTACAAAAATGTCCTCCATTTCTGAATATTGATTTTGTATCCTGGTATTTTGCCAAATTCACTTACTAGGTCGAGTAGTTTTTTGGTGGAGGCTACAGGGATTTCTATGTACAATAGAAAGGATGGTAGAATATTTGCCAATCAATAAATGTAATACACCACATAAACAAAATGAAGGACAAAATCACATGATTATATCAATAGATGCCAAAAAGCATTTGATAAAATCCCACACCCATTTATGATAAAAAAAAAACTGCACAGTGGGAATAGAGGGAGCATACCTCAATATAATAAAGGTCATATATGAGAAACCTACAGCCAACATCATACTCAATGGGCAAAAACTAAAAGCTTTCACTTTAAGATCAGGAACAAGACAAGGGTGTCCACTTTTACCACTCTTATTCAACTAGCATTGGAAGTCCTAGCCATAGCAATAAGACAAGAAAAAGAAATAAAAGGCATCCAAATTGAAAAGGAGAAGGTAAAACTGTCATGATTCACAGACAACACGATAGTGTACATAGGTGTTAGTTATTTCTTGAATGTTTGATAAAATTCACCTATGAAACAATCAGGTGCAGGAATTTTGTTTGTTGGGAGTTTTTTATTGCTGCTTCAATTTTGTTGGCTGTAATCAGACTATTCAGATTTTCTGTTTCTTCTTGATTCGGTTTTGGAAGATTGTATATTTCTAGGAATTTATCCTCTTCCTCCAGATTATCCAATTTGTTGGCATATAGTTGTTTGTAATTTTTTTAATAATCCTTTCTATTCTTTTGATGTCCGTTGTTACTTCTCTTTCATTTCTGATTTTATTTATTTGGGTCCTCTTTCTTTTTTTCTTGATAAATCTGATTAAAGATTCATCAATCTTGTTTATTTCTTAAAAGAACCCATTCTTGGTTTCATTGATCTTTTGTATTGTTTTTCAGATTCTATTTTATTTATTTCTGCTCTGATATTTATTATTTCCTTCTTTCTGCTCACTTCGGGCTTTGTTTGTTGTTTTTCTGGTCACTTTAGGTGAAAACTAGATTGTTTATTTGAGTTTTCTTTCTTTAGGTAAGCCTGTATTGCTATGAATTTTCCTCTTAGAACTGCTTTTGCTGTGTCCCATAGATTTTTGGTTGCTATGTTCTGATTTTCATTAGTTCTAAGCTATCTTTCTATTTCTTTCTTCATCTCATCATACATGTTAATCCATTTATTGTTTAGTAATATGTTATTTAGTCTCCATGTCTTTATGTGTTTTTTAGTGTTTTTGTGATTTTCTAGTTTCATACCATTATATTCAGAGAAGGTACTTTATATGATTTTAATCTTCTTTATTGAGACTTGTTTTATGTCCTAACATGTGGTCTAGCCTGGAAAATATTCTATGTGTACTTAAAAAGAATGTGTATTCTACTGCTTTGAGGCGAAATACTGTCAAAACATCAATTAAATCAACCTGGTCTAGTGTGTCATTTAAGGCTCCTGTTTTCTTGTTGATTTTCTGTCTGTAACATCATTGTTATCAATGAGCTGTTAAACACCTACTATGAGCATATTATTGTCATTCTCTTCCTTTACATTGAGCAATATTTTTTTTATAGGTGCTCCTGTGTTGGGTGTGTAAATGTTTTCTATATCCTCTTGTTGGATTGATCCCTTTATCATTATGTAATTTCCTTCTTTGTCTCTTAGCCTTTGTTATATTTTGCCTGATATAAGTATTATTATCCCAGCTTTTTTTTCATTTCCATTTAGATAAA
The DNA here is from genome assembly GCA_004026545.1 of Mormoops blainvillei. Taxonomy (NCBI): domain Eukaryota; kingdom Metazoa; phylum Chordata; class Mammalia; order Chiroptera; family Mormoopidae; genus Mormoops; species Mormoops blainvillei. Next base: position 26,773 of record PVJD01010304.1, read on the forward strand.
ATTTTTTCAATCCGTAACTTTCAGTCTGTGTGTCTTTCATTCTGAAGTGAGTGTCTTATAAACAACATATATGTAGGTCTTGTTTTACTTTCCATTTAGCTACCCTATGTCTTTTGATTGGAGCATGTAATACATTTACTTTAAAGTGATTATTAGTAGCCCTGGTCTTTGTGGCATAGTGGTTAGAATGTCATCCTGTAACTGAAAGGTTGTGAATTTAAATCCTGGTCAGGGCATAATTAGTTTGTGGTTTCATCCCTGGTCCAGGTGTGTACAACCCCTGGTCCTGGTGCAGATTCTGAGTATGGGTGTGTGTAGAGGAAACCAGTCAATGCTTCTTTCACATTGACGCTTCTCTCCCCACCCCCACCCCCGCCGTCTCTCCTTTACTCTCTCTCTCTAAAAAAATAAATGCAAATGTCCTCAGGTGAAGATTTTTTAAAAAGTGATTATTGATAGATATGTATTAGTTGCCATGTTGTACACATTTTATTTCTTACAATTATGTTCCTTTTTTTCTTCTTCATCAAGAAGGTTCTATAACATTTCTTGTAATACTTGTATGGTAGTGAAGAACTCCTTTAGTTTTTTTCTTGTCTGGGAAGCTCTTTATTTCTCCTTCAGTTTCAAATGATAGCCTTGCTGAGTAGTCTAGTCTGAGTTGTAGGTCCTTGCTTTTTATCTCTTTGAATATTTTGTGCCTATCCCTCCTGGCCCGAAATATTTCTGTTGAGAAATCAACTGATAGTCTTATGGGAGCTGCCTTGTAGGTAACTGTTTTCCTCTTGCTGCTTTAAATTTTCTCTCTCTTTACCCTTTGCCATTTTACTTATGAAGTGTCTTGGTATGGGCCTATTTGGGTTCATCTTGTTTGGAACTCTCTATGCTTCCTGAACTTGCGTGTCTTTTTCCTTAACAAGTGTAGGGAAGTTTTCAGTCATTATTTCTTCAAAAAGGTTCTCAATCCCTGGTTCTGTATTTTCTCCTTCTGGTACCCCAATGAGGCAAGTATTGTTAGGCTTGATGTCCCAGAAGTCCCGTAAATTATCCTCATTTCAAATTTTTTAATTTTTTTAACCTGTAGCCAAGGACATGCTTATTGATTTTAGAGAGAGAGGTGGAGGGAGACAGAGAGGAAGAGGAACATTGATGTGAGAGATAAACATCGATCACCTCTTCCATGCACCCCTACCAGGTACTGAACCCACAACCCAGACATGTGCCCTGACTGGGAATCAAACCTGCAACTTTTGGTCAATGGGACAATGCTCCAACCATCTAAACCGCAGTGACCAGGGCATAAAAAAATATGGAACATTCAGAATTTGCATGTCATTCTTGCATAGGGGCTATGCTCATTTTCTCTGTAACATTCCAATTTTAGTATATGCTGTAGAAGTGACACTAGGCTCATTTTTCTAAATTTTTTTCTGCTCTGAGTGGGTCTTTTCTTGTACCTTGTCTTCCAAATTGATGATTCAATACTCTGCTTCATTTACTATGCTGTTGATTTCTTCTAGCTTATTCTTCATTTCATATATTATGTTCTTCATTTCTGACTGTTTTTGTTTGTTTGTTTCTAAATCATCTTTTATAATTACTATCTCTTTGTAGAGGTTCTCACCAAGTTCATCCATTCTTCCCCTAAGCTTTTGGAGCATCGTTATAACCATTGCTTGAAATTTTATCTGATAGATTGCCTCCATTTCATTTACTTCTTGGAGGAATTTTTTATCCTTTCATTTAGGGTATATTTCCTTGTCTTTTTATTTTGGTTGACTCTCTGTATTTGTTTCTGTGTATTAGGTAAATCTGATATGTCTCCCATATGGTTATGTGAACTCTCGTGTTGTGGTTGAGTTTTAATTAGTGTTGCCTCATCCATGGGTCGGTTTGATCCTCAGTCTGGCTGACTATGAGGATGGACCTCCAACCACAGTATATGAGCTGCTTACAGGGACTGGCCCCATGAAGCAGAATTTGCCACAGCAGGGGCTAGTGCCTGTTGAGATCTCCCTTTGGGTGTCACTTGTGGTGCCAGTTAGGTCATGCTCTGATGTGGTCTGAATTGTACCATTGGATGTTTTGGTCTGGGACCTCTTAGGAGGGACTTTGATGCAGGTTAATGTCAGATGCTGCCTGTGCCTGCCCTGGAACTGTTTGGAACTAAAAGCAATCCACAGTTTGAAGCTGCCTCTGCTGGGCTGGGTGCACATGGGTGGATCCAAGCTGCATGCCAAGGCTGGCTTCCTCCACAGTGAGCCTGGGGCAGGTCAGCAAAAGACCCATGTTACCCTGAGATCTGCCTCCACTTGATGGATGCCCCTAGTGTTTCAAACTGGATGCCAGTGCTGGGTCTGAGGCCACCCTGTGAAAGTCTCAGTGTACAGCAAGGCCAACTGCCAACCACCTGGGGCCTGCAGACTAGCCTCTGTGGTGGGACAGGGTCTCAGGGAGTTGTCATGGTGAGGCCGATAGAGTTAATCGGGCTAAAACAGACCAAGATTTGTCCATGTGGACAGGGTGCTCTGCACAGGAATGGTGGCACTGTTCGGGTGTGCGAGGGAAAAATGGCCCTCTCCCTAGAGGTTTACAACTCAGTCTCTCTCTGTCACCCCCTGAGTCTGCCCAGATCTCCTGGAGAGCTAAGAAAGTCTGCATTGTGGTCCATGCTGGACACAACCAACTGACTCCTCCACAAGGCATGAGCTAAGGAGGGCGGGATTACAGGGAATGCAGTGGCTAATGCATTTCCCCAGGCTAATGCCCTATGGAGGGATGTGCTTGACCCAGGAAAGATGATGTCTGTGGGCAGTGTGGGAAATGAACTTAGCATAGGGACCTTCTCTGCTGTTCATTCAGGGCTCTCCCCAAATCCACACAACCCAGTCTCCCTTTATGACTCCAGTCAGCTCTGAGGTAACTTCCTTCTGCCGGGGCCCACGGTGAGTAGCAGTGAATGAGATTTTGTGTGCTGGCCCTTTAAAAGTACCCCTGGGTTTCTAGGAGACTCCCGTGTCTCTCTGGTGGAAGGGGGATCCCCATTGTATTTCACAGCCAGGTGTTGTGTGGGCTTCTTTTCCTGGCTCTGGTGCTTTGGCTTGGGAAGTTCATCGTGGGGGTAAGACCCCTTGCTCCTCAGGGAGCATCTTTCCAGCTGAGATGTCCTTCCAGATTCCCAACGACCACACATGGGTTTGGGGCCAGTCGTTTTCACATCTCCACAGTTTTTGCTAGTCTCAGTGTAGCTGCTTATGTAAATCCTTGGTGATAAGACTTTTGTTCAGATAGTCTTCGGTTGGTTATTCAGGTTGATTGTTGTATAATGTAGTTGTAATTCCAGTTTGGTTCTGGGAAAGGATGGGTGTAGTTTCACCTACTCTCCTGAATCTTGGATCTCCAGATGCTTTTTTTTTAATCCTCACCTGAGGATATGTTTATTGATTTTTTATTTTTTTTATTTTTAGAGAGAGAGAGAGAGAGAGAGAGAAACATCAATGTGAGAGATAAACATCGATCAGTTACTTCCTGTATGCTCTGCAACAGGGGACCAAACCTGCAACCTAGGTATGTGCCCTGACCAAGGATTTAACCTGCAACCTTTGGGTGTACAGGACAATGTTCCAACCAGCTGAGCAACCCAGCCAGGGCTCCAGATGCTTCTTATTAAAAATAAAAGCAATCTGTTTTAGATAATGCCAGGTACCTTGAAATCCCAGATTAGGCTTTCGTATACTTTTCTTTTAGTAAAGGAAAGTCTAACTACAAGAATGTTATTAAAACACTCCCTCCTCATCTTTTAGCTACTCTACTCTAATGACAAAAACATATCATAGTGAATGAATCCGATTCTTAAAAATTAACCTGATATTCTCTGTACACAGATTGTAAGAATTTTTTTTTTCTTTTTAGTGTCATTTTTTAGTAGATCAAGTTTGGGAAAATATAGGATGTCCTCAAATATACAGTAAATACAATGTGCTACAAAAGAACAACAAAGTAGGTTGATCCGTCCCACTATCAAACAGATCCTTATTTCAAAGAGAACCAAGGGATGTTATTTTTTTATTCAGAGAAGAAAAAAGTCAAATTCCTTCTAAATAGAAGCAAGACTATCTAGTAACCTTATTTATCTTTTTGTCTTACGATGTTTCAGGACAATATAGGGAAATTAAAAGTCCACAAATAGTACTTTGCCTGTCATTCTTTCATTCTTTAAACCTCTTAGCCCCAATATACCACTAATTGTTTCCTGACACCAGAATGCAACCTGCCCTAGGCTTTATGAAAAAATCAAATATATGACATCACACAGAAACTAATAAGGCCTAATCACATGCCAGTAAGGTATTTGAAAAGTTTCACCTAAACATTAAAAGATTGAGTGCTTTTTACACAGGTAGAGAACCACAATGAAAGAAAAAAGTGATGGTTTCAGTAATTTGTTCATGTCAAAAGGAAAGGTGGGTGTGCCCAACTTCCAATGGATTAGTCATGAAGATAACTGAGCTGCAAATCTTGCAAATCAGGTTTGATGCATATGTGATAGAAGTAGTAAGCAAAATCGTGACTATTTTTTAATGCTTATGCCCTTAGTCACAACCATTTCATAAGCTGTGTGGAAGTCAAATATGAATATGAAGATAACATTTATCACAGTCTAATTTAGGTCAGGGAAGTTTATTGAAGAGGTTTGCCAGGTTGTTTCCTCATGGTTTAAGATTCAGCTAAGGATCACCTCCTTTAGGAAGTCTTCTCTTGCCTCCCCAGGTTAAGTTGTGTGCCCCTCGTTCGTGCTTAGCAACACTCTGTAAGATTTCTTTACACTTTCCTCATCTTATGCATCATGTTTATATGTCTTTCTTCCCAGATAGTATATTAGAAATAGCAATAATTAATTATTCAAAAATAACAATGATAACTATGTTAGCATATTTATATTAAAAAATAACTGTTTTCCAAAACAAGTTAGTGAAGAGGATGTCATTGTTTTACATGTTTCTAAATCTTTATATCTGGATTATTAGAAAACAGGTAGATTTCCATATCTGCTTTTGCATTCATTCACTACAAAATGCTGTTTTGGTTACATTTTGTTTGGTTGATTATGTCTTGTTATGAAGAAAATCTAACATCACACTGGTATGTGTATAGTTTTAAAAGGGAGTGATATTTCAACACCACTTTCAGATAACTATATGGATCTCATTCTCTGATAATACATCAAAACTCAACAAGTGGTAGTTTATTGAAGGATAGTTACAATGTAGAATCTGAAACCAATAGCAATGAAGTTTTCATACTTTATTACTTAAAAACTCATTGCCCTATCTTGAATTTTGAATGGATCTTTTACTCACACATTTGTAGGTTGACCAATCCCTCTACTGAAATAAGCATTTGTATCATACATATATATTTGAGGACAATATAGAGAAATTAAAAGTCTGCAAATAGGTTTTTGCCAGTCATTCTTTCATTCTTTAAACCTCTTAGTCATTTGGAAGATGTTTCGCTAAATTATGCAGATCTTCCAAATGTTGACACATTCCATTGTCTAAAAATATTTGTTAATATCACCACAGGTCTCATCAGGAAAGATTTAAGCATTGGGAAAATATCAAGCTTATGGTGTCAGGTAAGTTTTTCAAACTACTAGTTCTTGCTTGAAATCTCAACTGTTACCATGGGCAACAAATACCATCAACTATTTTCCTTGAAGTAACAGAGTCACTTTATTCATTTCTAAGAAAATTACAAATACCCAGTCTGAATAATCATAGTTTTTCACAGTCTTTCTTTCAAGAAAAAATTGTGGTCTATGAAAAAAAACAGTAGCTAGTACAGCTCACAATACCAGTGATTACTCAGTGCTTTTCCTCAAATCTGCCGTTTACTTCAGTACACACAAAGGCTCTGTGCTTACTTCCCATCTTGTCCCACAGAACACTAGAAAGATATGTCCTTTAGAGTCAAGACTTAATAAAGCTAATCACTTTCCTGCTTCATTTGGGACATTCCTATGTGTAACTGGCGTTTTCTTAACTGTGAGTATGTGGCGGTGGAGAATACAATGGCTGCTAGCATATCGGTGCCACTATGTCATACATGTTGAGATACCAACAATTTTACCCACCATTGATTTCTTTTGCACCATTGGTGCAAATATCAATGCAGTAAAAAAAGGGGGGGCAGCAAATAATGTCTTAATACTATTATGAAAATAGCTTTAACCTTGTAAATGCCCTAAAAGGATATTAGCAATGCCCAGGAGTCCATGGGCCATACTTTAAGAACTGTTAAAGTAAATAGCTAGTATCCCACTTGATAAATTCTCTAGAGCTGCTGTAACAAAAGACTGTATACTGGGTGTCCTAAAACAACAGAAGTTTGTTCTATCACTGGGTGTCTTTTTTTAAGTTATATTTTATTGATTATGCTATTAGAATTGTCCCAATTTTTTCCCCTTTGCCCTTCTCCGCCTAGCACCCCCTACTCCCTCAGGCAATCCCTTCACCATTGTTCATGTCCATGGGTCGTGTGTATAAGTTCTTTGGCTACTCCATTTCCTATACTGTACTTTATGTCCCCATAGCTCTTCTGTATCTATCTATTTGTATTCCTTAATCCCCTCACCTCTTCACCCTTTCTCCCATATCCCCTTCCATCTGGCAACCATCAAAACACTCTCTGTATCTATTATTCTGTCTCTTTTTGCTTAGTTTGCTTAGTTTGCTTTTTAGATTCAGTTATTGATAGACATGTGTTTATTGCCATTTTATTGTTTATAGTTTTGATCTTCTCACTGGGTGTCTTAAAATAACAGAATTTTTTTCTCTCACAGTTCTGGACATTCAAAGCCTGAAATCAAGGTTATCAGTACAGCCATGTTCTCACAGATGGTTCTTCCAGCTTCTGCTGACCCCAGGCATTTCTTGGCTTGTGGCAGCATGACTCTAATCTCTGCCTCCATCTGCATGTGTCCTTTTCCTCTGTGTATATCTCTGCATGCTCTACTCTTATAAGGATATAATTACTAAATTTAGGGCCCATCCTAATCTAGTATAATGTTGTAGAAGAGAAAAAAGTTTTTCTTGACCCTCTTAGCGTCCCTAGCTAGGTCTGAAAATTCCTTTTATATGACATCGGAGAACTTCCTAAGGAAATAATGACCTGTAGAAACAGCCCTGGGTATTTTTATGCTAGCTTTGATGGACAGTGGACAGTCGTGGAGGAATATGATAAGTTAAAGTGTAAGCGGTAAGTATAGTAAACTACGAAGAACTTAGCAAGGTCTATTTGTTCACATTCTTCTCAGCATCCCTTTGTCTACAGAAATAAGGATGCTCCTTTCCTCCAAGTATAAGAGGGCACCTCATGCAAAAGTTTTATGACCTGTTTCAAGGGAAATTGGGGGAGGTGTCAGAGTGACCTTCCTGCTTCCGCTGTTTTCTCACACTCTTTCAGCTTAAAATACTCAATATGCCAAGGTACCATATTTTAGGGTAGTATGTCTTCTTAGTTAATTACATCTACAAAGACCCGAATTTCAAATAAGGTCACTTTCTGAGGTTCTAGATAAACATGAATTTGTGGGGATACTACTCAAATCCCTATACCTACCAATATTCCCTGAGGTATATCCATCCTGGAGCTGCCGTATGGGTGGCTAAAAGTTCAAAACTGTCCTTTCTCTAGAGTCTAGAGAATTGCCCTTGACAAAGAAAATTGTTTCACCCAAGAAGATATTTGACCCCTCTCACAGGTAGCTCACAGCCAATGACCAACTGATATTATGATACAAAAAGTTGGCTCCCTTGCCAACTACGGTGTATTTGTGGTGCAAGTCATACTCCAGAGCTCCCCTTGAGGTCTGGCTGAAACTAGTCTCCAGCTGAGACCACAGCCTCACTTAACATTTTCCTGTAACCCATCCTGCTTCCCTCACTCCCTTCCTTTTGAGAACATAAGCCAAAATAATTCCTGAATCATTTTTCACCTCTTCGATTGATAATTATTTAATGATTGCTTCTTGATTTTAATTAAAGACAGGGAAATTAGACAGCATTATACATTTGTGGTGGTAAAGTAAATTGATATAATCTTTCTTGAATGCAGTCTGGCAACATGAATTTTTAAATTTCAATATAGATCCCCTTTGACCTAACAATTCCACTTTTGAGAACTCTTAAAGTTATCAGACAGGAATGCAAAGATGTATGTACAAAGATGAACATGACTATAGTTTTTAAGATTAAAAAAATGGAAACAGTTTAAATATTGCTTAAGTAAATAATAGTTATTTATAATTGAACCCAAGTTCATATGCCCAACACGAAGTAAGACTAATTACTAAAACACCAAGTATGCAACAAGGAAAGAGTTTATGTTAAGAGGCAGCCAAATGGGGAGATGAAGAGAATGCCCAAATCTGTCTCCCTGATCCAGGGTTTGGGCTGGTTTCTAAGGGGTAAGGGGGAACAGGTATGTGGAAGTGCTGACAGGTCAAGTTTTCATTGGAAAGTCACCAGGAAGGGACCAGGCCAAGGTTTGCCTTCCAAGGCATGGTTTCCAATGTGTGGGTTCTTTTTTATTTATTTATTTATAAATTATATTTTATTGATTATCTATTATGGGTGTAATTTCCCTCTTTGCCCCCCTTCACCCAGCACCCCCTACTCCCTCAGGTAATCCCCACACCTTTGTACCTGTCCATGGGTCATGCATATACCATATTTTTCCATGTATAATGTGCAGTTTTTTGCCCAAATTTTTGAGGGAAAAATAAGGATGCACATTATACATGGGTAATACTAATTACATATCAATATAAATGTTTTTAATTCTTTTTTTTATTTATGCTTAGCATTAAAACTGTAACTCTAGAAAGCAATAATGATATCTGTATGCAAAATAATACCCTGGAATACAATAATCGGTTTTGTTTGTAAATATAAATAAATAAATGAACAAACAAATAAATAATTGAATTTAAAAAATAAAAATGAAAGATTTTTTTTCCTCAAAGTTTGAGCCAAAAACATGAGTGCACACTATACACAGGAGTGCATGATACACAGCAAAATGCGGTAAGCTCTTTGTCTACTTCATTTCCTACACTGTACTTTACATTCCCATGGCTATTCTGTAACTACCTATTTGTACTTCTTAATTCCCTCACCTCTTCACCCATTCCACCACACACCCCTCCCCTCTGTCAAACTGCTTCTTAAGTAAGTCCCTTTAATGTTCTTGACTTCATGCAGGAAAGATTACAAGAGATGAGTCCAGGTGATTTTGAAATACATTTATTAAAGCTTGGGACAGTGAGACAAAGGAAGGGTTTAGGACGGAGGGAGCCAATATCATAGCAATAGGAATGAGCCACAGCTAGGTTGCTTTGCTCACTGGGAAGTCACAGAGGCAAAAGGAAGGCCCTTGTAGACAAGATCCAGGGTTTAACCTGAAACAAGCTGCCACTGTCCACCACTCCCCTGGTTACAGGTCTCACTGGAACCCTTAGCACTTAGGAGAAAACAAAAGTACACACCGGAGTAAGGCGGGGCGGGGGCGCACAGCCATGCTCAAGAGAGAGCACACACTGGCTTCTTCATCTTGAAGGTGCTTAGGGTGGTCAGCGATGCAGGCTGTCAAAGAATTCACAAAGAGAAGAACGTGTAGAGAATAAAGTTTTTATTCGCTCTCCAAGAAAGGAGACAGTCATGGTGCGGAGAGATACACCAGCAGTGAGGGATAGGAGCTTTGAGCTTTTATTGGATTATAATTGGATTTCGAAAAGGAAGGGGTTGCTGTTGTATCACCCCTAGGCTGTTGGGGGTGTTGTAACACACGGCTGCAGTTTGTTCCAGTGTTATCTTTTGCAGGGAGCTGTTCTTGCTTTCCAGTAATTTCCAGTCATGGGGACATAAGCTCAGAAGAGTAAAATGGTAGTCATGTTTAACAAGGTCATAGGCCTGCTTGGCAAATGGTGCCACAGCAAATGTCACTGACTCTATCCTTTCATTTCTCCCTCTGGTTTTAAAATGGATTTATTCTTAATGACTTGGCCCAGTTTTGGAGAGTAGGGACAAAGATGTCCTCTACTGTAACTACTCCAGGTGGGCTAGGGATGTAGAGATGTTCCTGACTGTGGGTCTGGGTCTGGGTCACTAAGGAGAAGAGACTGGAATTGGCCAGCCCAAAAAGCGAGAGCTGTGGCTGGAGGCCATTTGTGGAGGAATCTTCCAGAGCCTGGATGCTTCACTGAATGAAGGATATCAGATTTTTGAGGAGACATTGCCTAAAAATAAGAATAAAGGGAAAAGCTGCTATAGGTCCTGGGAAGGGAGTTAGCCACGAGAACTGGGACCAGACATTGGACTTCAAAACCCCAAAGAGCAAGAGGTGGAGTAGTAGGTAAATTCTGTACGGCTAACACTGCATCAGTAGTTCTTAATAATTCCAAGTCAAAGAATGAAAGAAAAACATGAAACATTAGCTTGGAAGAAAACTAGAAAAACTAGGATTCAATCAGTTTTCAGGTGTGAATTGGACATTGCGACTTCCACTGAAATATAATTTCTCTCCCTAAAATCACCCTCATTTTATTAATGAGACTGCATGTAAGTCTAGTTTCAATTTGGCCTGATTATTTGCATGAATATAACAATAATAGTAATTGATCATATAGGCTCTTTTAAATCTGCCTTGCTGGAATTTTATAAGGATCCTTCAGATTGAGTTTAGTCAGCCCTACAGGGCACAGAAAAGACAAGCTACAGAGTTGCCATATGGCTTTGCCTGAAATACCTATAGGTTTGGGTGGATTCCTCAAGTTCTTGAAGTCCCTGAAATGGCTTCAGGCTCCTTTCTTGCCATCTTTCAGGAAAACAACCTTATATCCTTACCTGGAAAGACTGCCATGAACCACATGACAAAGCAATGTACCAAGCCATTTCTCCAAGGGGTTCTTTTTGGCTTCAAAAGTCAATCTTAATTTCTTAAGGATTTTTGATGACATCCAGACTCTAGGCATGAATCTTTTGATTATGACATTCCAGACAAACATTTGGTTAATAAAACCACATTTGGAAACTGGTGCTATTATAAAGAGAACAGATTTTTATTGGGTTTATGCAAACAAACATATTGCCATGAAAATAATACTCACTCATTAAGAGTTGCTGAGTCCTGGAGGGATTAGGTAGGGAGAAAAATATAAATGTTTCAGTATTGCTTATGAGGGTATAACTTACAAGTTGTTCTATGGAAAAATCAAGTATTCTTATATCTGGAAAACAAAAAGATTTAAAATGATTTTCAACACAGTCGTAAGAATAACAATTATCTTTAGTTCATTTAGTCCCATATAACCAGTTTTGTTTGTCTTGACTATTTGCCAGTATTTCCATGAATCCAGTTACTTTAAGGTTTCTATAAATCTTTATTTACTTCAAGGATATGACCTATTTATTTTTTTAATTACATTTTATTGATGATGGTATAAAAGTTGTCCCAATTTTCCCCCTTTAACAGGCTTCACCCAGCATCCCCCACTCCCTCAGGCAATCCCCACACTATTGTTCACGTCAATGGGTCATGCATATAAGTTCTTTGGCTACTCTGTTTCCTATACTGTACTTTACATCCCCATGGCTGTTCTGTAATTACCTATTTGTACTTCTTAACCCCCTCATCTGTTCATCCATTCCCCTCACACTCCCATCTCATTTGGAAACCATCAAAACACTCTCCACATCCATGATTCTGTCTTTGTTCTTGTTTGCTTAGTTGGTTTTTTAGATTCAATTTTTGATAGATTTGTATTTATTGCCATTTTATTTTTCATAATTTTGATCATCTTTTTCTTAAATAAGTCCCTTTTACATTTCATATAATAATTGTTTGGTGATGATGAACTCCTTTAGTTCTTTCTTGCCTGGGAAACTCTTTATCTGCTCTTCAGTTCTAAATGATAGTTTTGCTGGGTAGAACAATCTTAGCTGTAGGTCCTTGCTTTTCATGACTTTGACTATTCTTGGCAATCCCTTCTAGCCTGCAAAGTTTCTTTTGAGAAATCAGCTGACAGTCTTATGGGAACTTCCCTGCAGGCAGCTAACTGCTTTCCTCTTGCTGCTTTTAAGACTCTCTCTTTATCTTTAAACTTTGACACTTTAATTATGATGTGTCTTGGAGTGGGCCTCTTTGAATCCATCTTGTTTGGGGCTCTCTGTGCTCCCTGGACTTGCATGTCTCTTTCCTTCACCAAATTACAGATATTTTCTTTCATTATTTTTTCAAGTGGATTTTCAATTTCTTGCTCTTTCTTTTCTCCTCTGGCACCACTATCATGCAAATTTTGGAATGCTTGAAGTTGTCCCAGAAGCTGCTTACACAAGGATATGACCTATTTAGATACCTGTAATTTAAAGTAAGTCAGAATCCTTTCCATGAATCTATTCAAAGATACATTTGCAAATGCATTAGAGTAAAACAGTGACTGTTTATAAATGACCAAATTTAAAATGACATTGTTGTAGATTCAACCAAAATGCAATTGATAAAGAACATTGCTTCTTTGTAAGATATTTCAAGATAATAATTTCTTGGTAAGTAATAATTACCATGAAGTGACATAAAAGAACAATATAAAGCTCATATTTTTAGATTTAACACACAATCCTAATATATATAAAGACCTAACAGTATGCAAGGTTTTAAAATACTATACAGGACTTATCAGAAGTGTGCATCGAGCATTGGAAATAAGTCATAAATTTGTGGGTTACAAATACCTAGAGTACCACTGCTTGATGTCTCCACAGGAAACCATCACTATTGACTTGTCCAATGTCGTTGGAAGGACTCCTGTTACCCCTGAGAATTTCCGGTTTGAACTTGATTATAAATCTTTGCAAGTTCCTTTCTGAGGCAGGCTTAAATTTCTAAAAATATATTATGATAAAAGTGTGTTATACAAATAAAATAATTATTATTTTGTTTGGCAAAGCTTCCCATATTATTTTGAGCATATTAAATAGGCCTAATTAATTCAAAAACTTCTTTTACAAAGAGAGAACATAAATTCTGGAGGTATTCCAGGGTCCAGTTGGAATAACTCAAAGTCATTTCTCACTTTTTAAAATTTAAACTTTGGAAAGGTTATCATATTTAACTAAACTATTATAACACACTTTTTGTAAAACAACACATTTGGAGGGGGATAATAACCTTAAAAGATATTAGTCAAACTTAAAACTGGTTTTAATATCAAATATTTTGTCCAGAACAAAGGATCCTGCTTAATTTATATAAGTACTTAATATTTTTAGGCCAATAAAATATTACCACCTAGTTATGCCATCTGGAGGCAAAAAACACACTGCATATAATAAACACATATCACATAAAGACCACACACATCAAGACCAAACACATAAAGATCATACACATAATTTGAATTACTAATTTTTGTAGAGAAAGTATAAGATTTCTCTTATTTGCTCTTGACAACTTTCAAGAAGACTGGAAAGGGGATGGAAGGTCTTAAGTACCAAGCATGAAGATCTGGAGACTCTCAGTGAAAGCTTAAGGACAGTTAATGAGTGGTGGAAATAAAGTCTCAGTCCCCAGGAGTCTAGCATCAGGGAAGAGCCTGGGCAGGGCTGCTTTGGCCCCCTGAAAGGTCAAAAGCCTGGTAACTGAAGATATATCCTGCAGTTGGAGGACTGGAAGTTACAGTCCACACCAGCAGAGAAATACAAAGAGATAGATGTGTTTACCCTGTGCCTGAGGGTAACCTTACCAATGATGAGAGCACCAGCCAGAGGCCCTGGGAATGGATTTAACCCACTCAGACAGGGGACTCAATAGAAAGCCCGTATGAGAGAGCCAAGCTGGTGGAGAGAGAAATCCCGTTTGACCCCTGGATGTGTTTACCCCATGCCCTGAGGGTGGCCTTACCAATGAATGACCAGAGCACCAAACAAAGGGGAAGGAATGAGTCTCTTTGAACATCAGGGTGATTGGTTCCTGACTCACTGGACCCTGTGTCCCAGGTATCACCTAAGGACGGTCATGTAGGGTGACTCTGTGTCCAGAGGGCAGCCTTACCTTCTATCTCAGCATTGACAAGATGCATTTTGATGAAGGATTTATTCCACAGCTAACAGGTAGATTTCTCCACACCAACGAGGACAAGAGAAACTGTAATGAAAATAACTCCAGGTACAACAAGAGTCAAAGAATGTCACCAGAGAAAAATTAGGTAGAAGAAAGGGTATGGACCCTAAGTTTTCTTTTTTCACAAATTTAAAACTTTCACAGCCTTAACAAACCTTTCAACTTTCACGAACTTTCTTTTTTTTTTTTTTTTGGTATATTTTATTGAGTATGCTATTATAGTTGTCCCATTCCCCCTGCGTTTGTCCCCTCTACCCTGCACCCCATCCCATCATCCCCACACCTCTTAGTCCATGTTCGTGGGCTGCACACACCAGTTATTTGACTTCTTAATTTCCCACACGACTCCCAGCATCCCCCTGTACACTTTTATTTTTTTGTCAACATTTTCCTACTGCTACTTTCCCCAGCCCCACAGACACCCACCTCTGACCCTTAATCCTTCCCCCATTTGGCTTATTGATGAGTCTTTTATGCATGTTCCTTGATGACCCTTCCCCTCCTTTTCCCCTGTCATCCCCCTCCCTCCTCCCATCTGGGTCACAAACTTTCTTATCCCTTTATAAATAACCATCTTTAGAATAACTCATTTTCAATCCCTGTCCTTCAAAATTGTATTTCCACATCTTATATCTTCTATTATTAAAATCATACAATTTCTTTCCAACTTAATTTGAACTTTTAACTTTTAGAAACCTCAGTTTCCAATGATGAAAAGTAAACAACATTCCCTAGATTGACTTTTATGAACACAGTTCATGACCTTTAGAAACATAGGTTCCTCTATTGAGAAATACACTGTCACTTTCCAGAAATGCATTTCCAGTAAAGCATGAGACATTCATCTACAGCTCCAAATTCACTCCACAGCCTCTTTGTAATAAAAAGCAAAAGCAGGCCTAGCAATCCATGCTTCAGTATTTCATGTTATTTCAAAATACCTAGACATCAATAACTTATCGGAATTAGAAAGAATAGCTGACATAAATGAAATCCATTCGATCTGACATAGCTAAGGTTTCCCCACTTCAGAAGATGGCCTAGACAAAAGTTCTTAAAGAAGACCAGGTATTTGCATTTCAAAAATGTAGAGAGAGAAAAGCAAGCTTCTCCAAGAGCTTCAGTTTCACAAAACCAATCACCCGTAAGTTTTTTAGGATGAATAGAGGAGCTTTGGGGAAGGTAAAAATATTAGTGAGTTTGGTGTTTTGGAGCCACACCTCTTGCCCTGCGAAGAATTTATTCATAAAACAAAGAGTTGTTTTTAATACCTCGACAGTTGGGTAGCCACTCAAATGTTTGTAAAGGACTGACGAATCCATTTACCATGTCTGAAGTTTTTCTTCTCCGTCTGGGTATATTTTTTCAGTTTACTGACAGCATACAGCTTAGGGTCACCTCTGAGAGCCATAAAGACCTAAATATTTGAAACCTCGACACTTTTCCCATGGGAAGAGTAAAACAGGTTTTGTTGCAAGATGGGATTGAAATGTATGGTGTCCTTGATTGGCAAAGCTTCTCCATCGCTCACTTTATATTGAGACCAGACCCTATTACAAAAAAAGATTAGCCTTTTTCTTGAGGGACTCAGGGTCAAATTCTTCCCAATTGGCATGTACCCCAAGGGGCACTCTTCCGGCGCCGTGGACTGGTTCCCCATCTATGGAGAGACACATACATAGCAATCCAAGAGTCAGAGGCCCCCCATTCCCCATAAGCCTCTGGGCTGTTTTGGGCCATTCTGCGTAGAGCAGGTACCCTGTTAAGCTGTCCCCAAGGCTCTCATAGAAGTTAATAACGAAGAAAAGATGGTTAGCAAACAATTCAGTCATTCTCAAGATTAGTCTCCTCTTGGGGAGTTCCTTTTAAATCATTATTTTCCCATTTGGTCCAGTATCTTGTTTACTTAGTTCTGAATAAATTCTGGAAAAAAGATATTTGGGCAGCATTGGTTTCAAGAAAGTCCTCCTACCAGGTGAATTGCGGCCAATTTGATTGGTAAAAATATATGTTGCCCCCTATCATTTCCCAGCTGGAAGAAAACATGTTCTGATTTAAAAGCAGACATTGGATAATAATCTCTACCATTTGTATGGAAGCTAACTTTGAGGGAGGGTGACAGTTGCCAGAAGTAAAGGGGGATTAAGTGAGTAAAGTGAAGGGATTAAGAAGTACAAATTGGCAGTCACAGAACAGTCACAAAGATGTCAGATGAGAGGATAGGATATTCAAACTCCTTTATAAATTTACCCTGATTTGCTGAAAAACTGCCGATTTTGACCTCAGTTTGGGAGAGGTCTGATGTTGAAAAGAGAGACTCGACCTAAATAATGCCCTCCGATCCAGCAACCTCATGGACTGGGAGCTGGGCTGCAGGCTCAGGGTGTTCCTGAAAGAGATGGCAGGAACAGGCGTGGCCAGGAGAAACCCAATGGGGGTCGGGGGGCCGGGCAGGGGGAGAACTCCTAGGAGGAGAGGTAGGAAGAAGGGACCCAGGGGGTGGGTGGGAAAGAGTCAGACAAAGGGGTGGAAAAGTAGTTTGAGTTTAAAATGCCACTTTTTTCTCTGCATTGAGAGACAGGCCTAATTGTTCCAGGACTGAGCAGTTTCCAGGTCTCCAAGAGGAGAGCAGAGTGTTTTACAGTCAGGGAGGGGGGCTGGTGGTAGAGGTGTAAATAGAATGGTCAGAGAAAGGAATGAAAACCTCGTGAAGCAAATTTGAACAAAAAGGCATAGTTTGAGAAGGAGGCCTGGAATGCCTGGAATTCCTGCTAAAGGTTAAAATCTTAACTCCTCTTGAGAACTAAACCTAAGTAGGGGATCAAGATGGCAACAGTAAAGGTAGAGTTGGAGGACAGTATTATAGTTAAGAGAATCCATTCATGGGCCAGACCTCCAGGTCAACCAATTTGTACTGAGGCCAGGCCATGTTGCAATAGAGAATCAAGTGCTTGGGCTTGTGGTCAGTTAAGTCCCAGAGCCTCCCAGTTACATCCAAATGGAGAGTCCTTGGGTGGGGTTGATTGGGTATTGCCCATTTTAAAAGGGGAGGACATCTCAGGGATGAGAACAAATGAGGGAAGGGGAAGGTTTGAGAAGAGTGTCCCCAACTCAAATGACCTAGGGTCGGTGACCGGAGCTGAGCATCCACGAGGATCTGCCTCAGAGCCAGGAGTCCCTGGGCCCCAGGAGCAGATTGAACCAGCAGGGAGACAGTTAAAGGCATCCCTGCTAGCCAAAACCCAGTACCAGGTTTTACGACAACAGGGAGATGAGTGGTTAGCTATCACTTTTGATAGGATGTTTTCATCCTGAGATTCAGAGAGACTTACTGATCACTGGCCGCTGGCTGTGAAGATAGGTGAGGAGGAGGCAGTCCAGAGTTGAGAGAGATGGAGAAGGATTAGAGTCCTTTCTCCAAACCTCACAGAGGCAGGATTAGGCCATTAGCCCAGGTTGAGCTTCCGCTGCCCGCTGCTCACCTAGTCCCAAGTCTCAGGAAGCCAGAGGAGAGGGAGAAAGAGAGAATGTTCCCATACAGGCCACCAAAATGTTAGGGTAGTCGATGGCACAGACTGTGAAAGAATTCACAAAGAAAAGAAAGTGCAGAAAATAATGTTTTTATTCACTCTCCAAGAAAGGAGTGGGGCATGGTATGGAGAGATATACCGGCATTGAGGGGTAGGGACTTTGATCTTTTATTTGAATTATAATTGGATTAAAAAAGTATGAGGGTTGCTGGTATATGACCCCTGGGTCGTGGGGGTGTTGTAACACAAGGTTGCAATTTTTTCCCATGCTATCTTCTGCCTGTGGCTGTGGGAGCGGTTAGTTCTGTTCTTGTTTCCCAGTAATTTCCAGTCGTGGGGCCATAAGCTCGGAAAAGTAAAATGGCAGTCATGTTTAACAAGGTCATAGGCCTGCTAGGCAAATGGGGCTGACTTTATCCTTTCAAGGGTGTTTACCTGTTTTCTGCAGGCAGGAATTTTAGGGGCGGTCTCAATCAGGATATTCATCAGCTTTCCAGGTGCGTCCTTTAATCTACTGATGCATCAAAATGAGCATATAGTGGGGTTTGCGATCATTCCCTCTTCCACCTCACCTCTATCTTGGATTTGTCTTGATCTAAAGAGGTTTTTTCCTTGTTTACCATATTTTGCCGTGTATAATGTACACCCATGTTTTTGTGTACGCTATACACAGGATTATGATGCCCATGGTATATAATCATTTATACCCATGTATAATGCACATCCTTATTTTTCCCTTAAAAATTTGGGCACAAAAGTGCATATTATACATGGTGAAATATGGCATTCCCCTGATTTCATCCATTCTTGGGTTTGCCTGGTACCAGTTACCTTTGCTATCTATTTCCTTACTGGGGTGATTTAAACTACCTGCCCTTTGGTTGGGGAGCAGAGATGTGAACCATCTGCTCCTGGTGTCTTTGGTCAGGGAAGATAAGCTTTTGTAATTTATTAAATGGCTACTAATTGCTCAGCTGTTTGTTTGTCTCTGTTTCTCTCTTTCCACTAGTCAAGGAATTTTTCTAGCTTCTTACCAGCTTGTCTCAGGAGGACCTTAGAACCTGGCCATTTATGGTAAAGGGCTGGATCTTCCTGGAAAACAGACCCTACACTTCTGAAAGGGTTCCAATGTTCAAGTTCAACTTATGTCCTTGTCCTTTGCTTCCATTCTGGGACAGGGGTTGGTGGGTAGGAGACTTTGGTTCTTAGTATGGCTAGAGATAAAATCTCTCTTCTGTACATGCTTCAGATGTAAGACTTGTGGCTTTGGTCTGTTATCTCTGAAAAGTGACTCAGTATCTTGTTAGAAATGGTATAGAGCCATTCTGAGCTGTCCATGTTACAAGTTCCTGTAGTGGATTATATGGCAGCCATTTAAAAGAATGGTATAATTTGTGAAAATGTAACTGTTAGACTTGCCTGTTTCTGACAGAGGAAGCCTTGTTCTAGTACCTTTTCCAGTGTTCATCTGTCATACTGTATCTGGAATGTTTTGTAGTACATGCTTGTTTATTACATCAGAACATGTAGGTCCCCTTGTGTCTCAGCGGTTTTTTTCCTTAATTGCATTTGTTGGCTCCATTTTTATTTTTTTATTTTAAAAATAAACAGCTGGGGCCATCCCAAAGGACAAACCATGCACAAAATTTTAGTCATGTATCTTTGCAAAGCATCGAATTAAATGCGCACTTTTGTCATGTCAAAAAATAATAAAAGAATGGTATAAATCTAGTTTGCATTTTAGGGAGGAATGTCCATTTATAGTGTGGAGAAAAAATTTTAAAAACAAAGTGTATAGACTATGGAAAATTTGCCAAAATGTTTTCCATTTTGGATATCTCCCAAATATTTCTGATTATACATTTTTGTTTCAAACTGTTAGAAAATTAATAGGAATTCTATGCTAATATTTTTATTTTAAATCATAATAAGACATCAACTGACTTAAGTCTGGGTTTTTAAAATATATATATACACTCGTGTGTGTGTGTGTGTGTGTGTGTGTGTGTATTTTCATTAATTTACTGAGAATGAACCTAGTGGGAAGAGCAAGTTGATAATATTTATAGGCTGGTGGGGAGTTGATCCCAGTTGGAAGGTACAAAAGAATATTTTCTTCCAGTTGTCTACATACCTTCTAAATAGGTTTAGAATTCTGGCTAAAGTTTTACCATTCCCATAACTGAAACATAAAATATTCCACTGATTGTGTAAATTAGTTTTCTAAGAATTAAAAATAATCCATTTGTAGAAAGCTTATTAAGAAATTTTATTTCAGCCTCTGCTTGGTTTTAGTAATTAAGGGAGAAGAAAAAAATCAGCCTATATTTTGTTTATATCTAGTCTACAAGTATAAAGAATCAAAGACCCCTTAAAAGTCACATTTTATTATCTCAACAGCTGCTTTCTAATTGTACCATTAAAATATATTCCATTAAACTGTTTGATGTTCTTTGGACAAGAACCCATATAACACATTTCTTTCGGACCTTAATTCTAAGGAAATTGTCTCTGGAATAATTTTCTGTAATTTACTGAGTT
Organism: Mormoops blainvillei; assembly: GCA_004026545.1. Taxonomy (NCBI): domain Eukaryota; kingdom Metazoa; phylum Chordata; class Mammalia; order Chiroptera; family Mormoopidae; genus Mormoops; species Mormoops blainvillei. Next base: position 47,025 of record PVJD01010304.1, read on the forward strand.
TTCCTTTGTGCTTTGGTGTTTATGAAAGTTGGTGTTACATTTTAAATATGCCTACTATGATAGGCTACATGGTAGGTATTTATCCTATTCAACTTTCAATGATTTTAATTTCTGTTGTAATTTATACTTTTTCGTATGTGTCTCATATTGTAAACTGTATTTCATCCTTTATGGAAACTTTTATAATTTATATCTTACCTATTCTTGAACTGGCAAATATTTTAATACCTCACATTTCTCATGGATTTATTAAAATACTGTTTTATACACTTAAATGATAGAGTAAGAAGTTATTTTATTCTCTATTCTCTCTTGGCAAAACATGAAAAAGGAGGCCCTGGTAGGGTAGCCCAACTGGTTAGAGCACTGTCCAGATATACCAAGGTTGCAGGCTCTATCTCCAGTCAGGGTCCATACAAGAAACAATCAATGAATGCGTAAATAAGTGGAACAACAAATTGATGTTTCTCTTTCTCTCTCTCCCTCCCTCCCTTCCTCTCTCTCTAAAAATCAATTTAAAAAATTTTCAAAAGACATGAAAAAGGAAAGAAAATAAGCTAACATTTACTACATATCTACTATGTGTTGGCATAAGAAACATCCAAACCTGTAGGGAATTTTTATGAGTTTATTTGAGCCAAACTGAAGATAATTGCTAGGAAACAAAATCTGCATGGATTGAGAAAATACTTTGGAGAATGACAACTTACGAATGACAACTTAGAATCAAAGAAGGAGACATCCATTGGTGGCAGATTAAGGGGTCAGAAGAAAGCCAAGAGGGGAAATAAACCTCTGAGACTGGATAAAAAGTGAAATGGAGAGACACATACTTTTATGTTGGTGGGTACAAGATAGTTAATAATTAATACAACACATAGAGATGGTACCCATGGAACAAGATAACAATGAAGGGTTCTGTGCTCTCGGCTCTGGTTTGAGATGGTACCCTGAGGGATCTGGAAAAAGGAGATCACTCTGACGTTCCAAGAACATGTTATCTAGGTGAAAAAATAAAAACAGGTCCATCTAAGGTAAAGATTGACCTTTGTCAAGGAAAGTACAGGCCCAGGACTTGTCAACATACCATAATATGCTTTTACTTAGGAATTTGTATGTTCAGACTGTTACTGGCATCTGGGGTTCTTGGGACACTACCAAGGGGAAATACGAGTGTTCCCAACAAAATTGGTACTCAGGTAAGAGGTTTATTGAAAAGCTCATGGATGCAAGATAGTTAGCTTCAAGAGAAAGGAAGAATGGACTAGTCTCCTAACAAAAAAGTGGGGAACAGTTTTAAAGAAGTTCAGATGGGAAAGATGACGTTTATGTGTGATGTCCAAATATGCAGAGGCAGGGACTCTTTGGTGCCTTTGCAGTGGCATTTACATGCTTCTTCATATGCCGTATGTCTCATTAGCATGCTAAATCTCCACCCAGGGGTGTTTTTTACTATTATATTGAGGAATAAGATCACACATGAGTCATTCCGAGGCTGAGCTTTGCATGTCTTAGGGTCAGGGAAATCTCTTTGCTTAATAAGGCGGTAACTTGCAGTTACTGGCACCGCTGTGTCTAGCTGTTGATTGGGTGCAGGGTTTGAGGCGCAAGCTAGGGAAATACCAATCTCATCTGGGAGAGGCTGTCTCAAGACCTTCTCATGTGGTTACTTTGGGTCTCTGAGTTTGTAAGACTTACCATGCAGGCCTCTTCTGAGCTTGTCAGGTTTAGTATGTGGCCCCTTTTTCATCCACATATGTTGTAGGCACTGTCACAGGCACCTTTTTACATTGTCTCTTTTTATTCCTATAACAATTTTGTGAAATATGATCCCATGTTTAGAAATGTAGTTATTTGTTGAAGCTCATACTGTTATTTAAGAATGGACCTCTGATTCTGATTCTTAAAACCATACTTTCTCTATCGTATTAAACTGCCTCCAATTTTTTTCAAATTAAATTTATTGCTGTAACAATGTTCAATAACATTATACATTGCAGGTGTACAACATTATAATTCGATACCTGTATACTCTCTTGTATGCTTACCACCCAAAGTCTAGTTTACCCAGTTTGCATCCCTCCCACCCCTCTTCCCTCTGGTAACCACCATTCTGTTGTCTGTGTCTATGAGTTTATTTTTGTTTTTTGTAATGGTTTTTGTCCTTTCCCATCTGACTTATTTCACTTAGCACAATATTCTCAAGATCCATACTTGTGACAAATGGCCTCCAAAACATTATCACTGCTAGAGTCATCGACAGCAGCTGCAACTTCTTCAAAACATTTTTCTAGGGCAATGCTCCCCAAACATTACTTAGCAAATGAACTGTTAGGAGCTGGTGGAAAGTTACCAGGAAAAGAGGAGGAGGTATCAGAGCCCTACACCTCAGATAACGGCAGGGGTGAGGAACTAGGCAGCAATGGGACGACCGCAATTAATCTTAGAGTGCAGACATCAGACTTCAAGGAGGAGGAGGAAACAGAAAAGTTTGAGCCAAAGCAGGACCCCCTTAGAATCTGCCCACCAACAGTTATTTGAGCCAATAAAGCAATTAGGCAGCATTTTAATGCTCCAATAGCTAACCCGCCGCATCCGCTTCTGTTATCTGCTTGCTTGCCCTGCGTGTATAAATTCCCTAGCCTGTAAGCGCCAGGTGCGACTCCCTATTAGAACATCAAGGGAGTTCGCCCCTGCGCAGGTAGAAGGTTTGGCCAATAAAGTTACATCTTTAACCTGACGGTGTCCAGGTAATTCTGTCCTCGCGAGGGGACTGTAACATGAACCACCTAAGTATCTTGCTAAATGTAGATTCTCATTCAATAAGGTGGGAAGGGGCCTAAGAGCCTGCATTCCCAACTGCACCCAGGTTTTTCAGGGGTGTTAATGCTGCAGTGACCCAGGTAGTTGCTGTATCACAACTATGAAATTGAATACAAAGCTGTGAAATCGAGTTCGTGCAGCATTTCTAAAATTGCCAACAAAATCATCAACTAATGCAAATGCATACAGTGACTATATACAACTTAGAGAATCCTGAGGCCTTGCTTTCGGTGTATAGCAGCCCTATGTGGAGAGGTATTATTTCCAAAGCTAGCAATTCTTTGGTTAACTGGGAGAAAAACCCAGTTAACTAAAAAAACTCATTTCCTAATCATGTTGATTAAGTGTACCCTTTTCCAAACACATCAATCTTCTAGGTGAATTTAGCATTCTTACAGGTGACTCATGATCCCGCAAGCTCTGATTATGAAAACCTTCTCTGTATTCCAGCCACTCTGGCAGTATGGGAGATTAGAGACTCAGAACAACCCTTTCACACACACACACACACACACACACACACACACACACACACACGCACATAAAATGTAATTCTGTCTAGAACATGAAAAACATCTGTTCAAATAAACTTCTGAGCTAGCAAAAAGTTAAGGACTACTCAGAGGCTAAAAACAAGTGAAAGCAGGAATTGGGAGAGGTAAGAAAACACAAAAAGAAATTTTTATGGGGGATATCTTCTGAATTCTCGGGACTTTGAACTAGAGTTCTAATGGCCATAAAGGGCAAGGGAACAGGAGACAACCCAAGACCCTAGTCAAGGTAGGGTGTCTAATAGGAGAACTTCACAGACACATGATACAGAGGTCTACCAGGAGTGTCCAACCTGTTTGTGTCTCTGGGCCACACTGGAAGAAGAAGAGTTGCCTTGGGCCACACATTAAATACATTGTGACACATAATCACATTAAAATCTCATAATGTTTTCAGTACATTTCTGATTTTGTGTTCCACCATATTCAGAGCCATCCTGGGCCACATGTGGCCTGCGGACCATGGGTTGGACACCCCTGGTACACCCTCATCAAATAACAACAACAACAACAACAACAGCAACAACAAACACCTGGCCTACACCAGAGGACAGCAAGAAAACTTATCCATCTTGACCTTGACTTTAGATAGAAGAGAGAAAAAACTACTGTAATGCGCAAACACAAGCATGGGTTCATGACCCAATTCAAACTGCCTATTGTTAAGAGACAGTTTTTCATGAGTTTCAAGTTTCCACATCTTGTGAGCAGAGGCACAACTGTCTGTTCCAGACTATCTTTTCAACGGTTTATATACTGAGCAGTCTTGGAGGAGAACAAGGACAGATTTGCTTAGTCTTGGAAGGTAGATGTAATGTCTACCTCTGGAGAAAAAAGTCAAGCATGCTTACTGCCCATTATAAAATATCCATGTAAGGTAAGTCCAGACTTCCTTTTTTCTCATGCAGTCTACTGTATGTGTAGATGTTTCCTGGACCACTTTGTGTTGCCCTGTGGGAATTGGAGCTTGGGAAACCAACACAAATGCTGATACTCTGGCTACCACTATTGCTTTGAGTAATAACCTGCCTCTTTGGCAAGGCTGACCCAAGAGTAGCATGTCTCCTGACAAAATCCATGCAATTACGGAAGGCCAACTAGCAGGGAAAAATCTCAAACCTGTCACAGTTTTTAATATCTAGGTGGTCCAAGCACCTTATGCTGAAATTTTATTACATTGGTTCTAGATTGGTAGTACCACTAGAAAGCTAGCATAAGCAAATAAAATCCTCTCTGGAAGAATACCTTTTGATTCAAACCTCAAACAATTCCCACAGATAGCATACCAAGGAACCATGAGTTTTTTGTCATCATAAAACATGCAAGAAAATAAAGTATCATGAATAGACACATTCTCACAAAAATTTCAGATATTAAAATTATAGAATAGTCCTGGCTGGAGTTGCACAGTGGATTGAGCACCCATCTGCAAACCAAAGGGTCGCTGGTTCAATTCCCAGTAAGGGCACATACCTAGTTGTGGGCCAGGTCCCCAGTAGAGGGCGCATGAGAGTCAACCACATGCTTCCCCCACTTGCTGAGTGTTCTAGAAACCCATCTGCATCAGTGTACCAGCTGGTATTACTGTGAGAGGCTGAGTTGGACTTCAGTGAATTTTTTTTTTTTTGAAGACTCATTCAACACATCTTCCCATTTCATGATGGGTGATTTCATGACCATACCTGCCCACAGCGCACTGAGTGTTCAGCAGTTTTTGACCAAAAATGGCATGACACCCATGCTTCGCCCTCTCTATTCATGCATTCTTGCCCCAATTGCCCAAAAGGTCATTCTTGACCTTTTTTTGTTTCTACAGATGAAAAAAGCCCTGAAAGGGAAACATTTTGCCAATGTGGAAGAGGTGAAACCAAAAACAGCAGAAGTACTAAAAGGCATCAAAATCGATGGGTTTGTAAGCTGTTTTGAGCAGTGGAAAAAATGTGTGCATAGGTATATTCCATAAAATGGAGCATATTTTGAAGGTGACTGAAGTTTAAACATGTAAGAATAAATATACAATTTTTAATAAATAAATTCTAGAGCTTTTGGACCCCCTCTCATATTATTTTCCATACAGACACTGTAAACCTACTTTGCCCTACCCTGTAGTTACACTACACTATAGTATAATTAAGTGTGCAATAGCATTGTTTTTTAAAAAGTACATACACTAGTTAAAAAATACTTTATTACCAAAAAATGCTAACCATCATCTGAGCCTTCAGCATGACATAGTCTTTTTGCCAGTGGAGGGTCCTACCTTCAGCCTGTAAAAAAAGGCAATAGCTGGGAGCTGCAATAAAGTAAAACAGAATAAATCAAGGTATGCCCGTAATTATTGAGGTGAAATTTTTAATGTATGGGTTAAACATCAGTAGAAATGCAGCTGAAAAAAGAATAAGTGCTCTGGAAAATAGATCTAAAGAAATTACCCAGAATATAATGCAGAGCGAATATGAAAGCTAGATTATGAGCCATGGAAGACAGAGTATAAAGATCTACATGAGTTGAATCATAGTTTCAGAAGAGAAGAAAAGAAAGAATGAAGTAGAGGTAACATTAAAATTTATAATTTTGGCAGGGCTGCATTAATATATTTTTGGCATATTAAGTTTGCCAGAAAAAAAGAAAAGAAAGTTATCCTAGACATAAAATAGGGGATTTTTATGCAGAAGTAAGTAACAGGTGCAGCTCACTTTAGACAATAATATGCTTTTTAAAGTGTGTATAAATTGGATTAAAGTCAATCCCAGAGCTTCTTGTTTAAAAGGGAACTCTTCTAAATTCTTCTATAACCTATGGTAGCTTTCAACATGTATTATGTAGCTCTTCGTGTTTAGACTTCCATCTTCCTTAACAATTGGGAAATATCTGTTTTGTAACCCATAGTCATGTCAAGTAAAGGCTTACATTCTAGCCTTATCTTAAAAATAAAATAAAGCAATAATAAATAATTCAAGGAATTGCTGATTTTGATCTCTGTACTTTTTCGTTTTTATTTTTAAAACTTATAAAAACTTCACAACAGCAATAGAAGAATTTCAATTTTAATACTTAAGACCTAATAGTAATAATAAGATGTAAGTCTTCCAGTCAAGATGGTGACGTAGGCAGATGTGGCTCACCTCTTCACACAACCATATCAAAATTACAACTAAAATATAAAACAACCATCACTCGGGAACATCAGAAATCAGGTTGAATGGAAGTCTGACAACTATGGAACTGAAGAAACCACATCCATCCAGACTGGTAGGAGGGGTGCGGATGCAGAACGGGCTGGCCCCACACCCACGTGGATAAAAATTCAGGAGGGATATCTTGGGAGTGAGGAGTCACAGACCCACACCAGGCCCCCTGGCCCAGGATTCCAGTGCCAGGAAGATAAGTCCCCACAACTTCTGGCTGCGGAAACCAGCGGGGACTGAGTAAATGGAGGCTGCTGGAGCCCAAAGCTGTTCCTCTTGGGGAACCCACACAGACTCACCTACACAGACTCGCTCCCTCTGAGTTCCAGACCCGGGTGGAAGCTTGAAGGGCACCAGTGGTATACAGGGAAAGACCAAAGAGTCTGGCATCAGGGCCAGCAGAGGCCACTGTCCCTCTGCTGAGCCCTCCACGCCCAGACCTGGGAGGCTGGAGCCATATCTAAGGCTCCATCAGTGCAACACTGTGTGACCCACCTTGGAGACCCAGAGGATCTACCCCACCCAACTTACAGGCCCCTCCCCAAGCTGCTTTTCCGTAAGGATGGCTGGTCTTGGCTCCTAACTCCTATCAAACAAGCAACAGCTGGCTTCAGTGAGCCCTGGCGGCAGCCAGATTAGTCACAGCTTGGCTTCACCAGGGAATCTCTAAGCTCAGCACCAGTAGCAGCCACCTCTTATTGCTTTACAGCTCAGGCAGGGGGGCTCCGGGCAAAACACAGGCGAGCGCTGACCGCCCAGGGAAACCCCAGGGCCAATGTACCCAGTGGACAGATACAGACCAGGTCAGAGCACCACCACCCTGGCCCTGCACAGCTGAACCTCCATGGAGGGCAGAGGTTGGTGGTAATTGATCACAGCCAGTCCTTGCAGCTGACTGGCCTGGGTAAATCCCTCCCATTCATCTGCCAAAAGCAAACAAGGCTCAGCTACAAGAGGAGAGCGTACTCAGACCACACAAAGGGCGCACCTCGAGTATGCAGCTTGGGTGATAGGGGAGACTGTGCCACTGGACCCTACAGGACACGTACTACATTTGGCCACACTACCAAGACACGGAGTCAAAGCAGCTCTACCTAATACATGGAAACAAACACAGGGAGGCTGCCAAAACAAGGAGACAAAGAACCATGGCACAAAGGAAAGAACAGAACAAAACTCCAGAAAAAGAGCCAAATGAAATGGAGATAAGCAATTTATCAGATGCAGACTTCAAAAC